>CM046442.1:63752152-64030155 GCA_025506515.1 Flaveria trinervia
ATTCAAAGGATGAGGTTGCTCAGACGATTATCAACTTTGTGTTGTATGTTGAGAGCAGTTTCCCTTTTAGTCTGTTGGACCAAAAAACCATGAGCCCAAGATCAGGAAAAAACCTCTTAAGTCACCACATGGTATCACAACAACTGCTCAAAGCCTCATCAGTAGTTTGACAAGTGCTGAAGACTTCAACAGCTGAAGAACTAAGTACTGAAGTAAACAGCTGAAGAACACAAGTGCTGAAGCTGAAAGACCAAAGTACTGAAGTACAACAGCTGAAGAGTTTACAAGTGCTGAAGATCACAAACTGACGTACAAGTCTGAAGACAAAGACTGAAGACATCAGCTGATGATATCTACTGAAGTCATCAGCTGATGAAACACCTGAAGGTCAAAGTCTAAAGATCAGTACTGAAGCCTCAGTAGGTTGTCACAACTGCTAAGAGTACTTCTTCAGTAGTTGTGATATCAGTAGTTTTATATTTCTAGTTTCAGTAGTTTTATGTTTCCGTAGTTTTGTAAAACGACTGAAGAGCCTTTTTTCTTCCGTTGTAGTTTCAGGAGTTTATATTTTGTTACTTAAACACTCTGTTATGTTCTCAGTAGTGTTTAACCTGCAACCATTAGAATCACTGTCAGAATAAGCATGTAAATCAAAATTTCCACCATATGGATACCAAAGACCTAAACGAGAGGGAGCTTTGAGGATAACGAAGATTTCTCTTCACAGCTTCTCATGAGACTCTTTTGGGGCCGACTGATATCGAGCACAATATCCTATAGCAAAAGTGAGTTAGAAGACTTGTTGTAAGATACAAGAGGGAATCGATCATAGATCTGTAGAGATGAGGATCAGCAGGTTTCCCGTTCTCATCAGGAGTTGATGCATGTTTGAGCAGTAAAAGGAGTCATTTCAGGAGACGCGTCATTCATCTTGAATTTCTTCAAATTTCTTATTTATACTTCTCCTAATGAATAAGAATGCCTTCTGGCTTTTGTTCCACTTGTAATCCAAGGAAAAAAGCACATTTCTCCCATCATATCATTTCAAAACCGACTATGCATCACCTCTTCGAACTCCCGACATAATTATGAATTGGTGGGCCAAAAATAATATCGTCAACATAAACTTGGACAATTAACATTTCACCCATTCACCTCTCTCTTGAATAGAGTCATATCGATGGTGCCACGAGAGAAACCATTGCTTAAGAGGTATTGTGGTTAGGGTCTCATACCAGATTCTAGGCCCCTAATGAAGACCATAAAGAGACTTGTCAAGCTTAAAAACTTTATCAAGAAAATCAGAATCCTCAAAACCTTGTGTTTACACACATATATCTCCTCATCAATGTCTCCATAAAGGAAAGCACACTATACATCCATCTGATAGACTTTGAACTATTTATGAGCAGCATGAGCGAGAAAAATCCTTATTGCTTCAAGATGAGTGACTGGAGCAAAAACTTCCTATAATCATGCCTTCTTCTTGAGCAAATCCTTGTACCACCAATCTGGACTTGTTACGCACCACAAACACCCGATCATCCGGTTTGTTCTTAAAAACCCATTTCGTACAATTGGTATTTGTTTGGAGGTAAGTCAACCAAAGTCCATACTTTGAGTTTTCTAAATTGTTGAAGCTCCAATTGCATTATTCCACCAGCAGGGATCCTGGAGAGCTGCATGCACGTTTTTTTTGGATAATTTGAGAAATAAAGCAAGAGAAGAGACAAATATTAATCAAACCAGATTGACTCCACATCCATACACCATCAGTGATAGATCGAATAATATTATCATGAGGATGATCTTTCAAAGTTTTGAAATCTATGGATAAAGGCAAGATGTTTGGAGAAGTTTCTCTCACAGATTGTGAATGAGTGAGTAGAGGGTGAGAGAATTTGATCAGGTGGTGGTGATGGAGGAAGAGATGTTGGTGATGGAGGAAGAGAGGTAGAAACAGGTGTTGGTGAAAGATCAAATGATGGAGAAGATGATCCAACATCAATTGATGTGGCATCATTTGCTGAGAGGTGGAATGGACAGGAGATGGTTGTGGAAATAGTATTTGTTTGAAAATTTGAGATGGACATATCATCATCAAAAACTGGAAGATTAAAGAGTTAAACACAGTATCGGAGTCAAAGAATCATGTTGATTCAGATCGAACATCAGAAGATTTAGACTCCTGCCAATCAACATAGAATGACTCTTGAACGATACGTGTTCTCTTGTTATATACCCGATAAGCCTTTTGAGATGAAGAATAACCGACAAAGTAACACTCGTCAGACACGACACCGAACTTGTGTTTTGGGATTGAGTATTCAAGAGAGTGCATGAACAGCCAAATGGTCAAAAGAAGTCAATTAAAGGTTTTGGTTTATGGAAAAGTTCATAAGGATCTTCATTTTGTCTTTGACAATCAACACCGGTTTAGTACGTATGAAGCACAGTTACTGCTTCAGACACAAAGATAATAGGTAACGATGATTCTATAAACATTGTACGGGCGGCTTCAATAAGAGTGTGATTCTTTCGTTCAGCTAACCATTCTATTGAGGCGTCTTCCAGCACTAAATTGTCTGAGAATTCCCTTTTGAGCACAGAACGAATCAAGAATCGGATTTTTGAATTCAGTACCATTGTCACTTCTCATGGCTAGAACCTTTCTCGCTTATCATCTTGATTGAAAGTATTAACTTCTGCAATTCCTCAGCAACCTCTCCCTTGTGAGCGAGGAAATCTTACCATGAATATCTCGAGAAATCATGTGTAAAAACAAGATAGAGGATTTCTTAGCATTGATTTAACGCTAATGGGCCAAACAATCAGTATGTAACAACTCGAGGAGGACAAGTTATGTTATTTTCAAGTTTGGGCTTATGTGGTTTCTTATGTTTTTGCCCTTGGCACAAGCCATACATTTTTCGTTCAAAGAGAAATCTTTTAAAGGAAGTCCTCTAACAAGATTGTTTTTTACTAATTTGTTTATTATTTTAAAATTAGCATGACCCAATCGACGATGCCATAATAGAGACTCAACGGATGAAGCTTTTGAAAGAAGACAGGTTGCAGTAGAATTTGACTCCCTTCAGTTCATATCAAGAAGATTTGTATCATGCTTTCACGCATAAGAATCAAATCTTCTGGAGTATCAATCTCGAATTTTTAGAATAGACATTCATCAAATTAAACAAGACTGGAATGTCTTTATCGCAAATTTGAGAGACACTCAAGAGATTAAAGCAAGCTCAGGGACATAGTTGACTTTCTCAAATTAAAGAACCATTAGAACTTCTCTGTGACCAATCATCTTTCCACCCTTTTTGTCACGGCCAAAAGCAACAATATCCTCCATTTATAATTCGATAATTAGTCAGCAAATCTTTCAAGCCCGTCATATGTCTGGAGCATCCCTATCTACATGCCATACGCTGTTTACAATCTTAGTGGATGACTCTTGTGATCAAATAAAGTACAGATTAGCCAGGTGCAATAGGAATCCAAGTTTGAACAACTTTGGCTTTAGAAAAGTAGGTTTTTTGCAAAGAAATTATTAATTAATTTTGTTAATTTATTTCCAAAAAAGTTCCTATTTACATGACAATGAGAAGTGTAGGACAATCCCTTGACAAGATGATCCTCTTGACCACACCTGAAACAATGTGGTTTGTGTCTAGGTCTGTGATGGTGGAGATAGGAGTATGATCAATGTGCATTTCCTCATCACATTCAGACGCACTAGAATCAATGTCATAAAATGTCACATACATGCACGAGGTCGAAGTTTATGAGAAACAAGAATATTATTTACAAAAGTACATGATGATCGTCGAAGTACTAGTAAAACTAGTCCCACTGGTGCTAGCTTCAGAAGAAGTTGCAACGCTTTTTATTTGATAAAGAAATATTTAATGTCGTAAAGATGGAATTGGATGAGAAAAGAATTTATCAAACAATTATTTTTAGTATCTCGTTAGGCATTGTAGAGAATAAGTTGCCCTTATCATTACCGGAACAAAAAGACATCACCATAGCGTACATAATTTAAAGATGAATAGAAACATCATGAGAACATGATGCGACAGAGTCGGTTACAGGGGAACTAGGAACAAAGACAAAATTTATACTAGACTTATGATCTAAAACAGACTGCTGAATTCAGGGTACTAATATATGCATCCAAGCCACTAGTTGGTCCATAGCGTTTAGTCTACAATTAACACCCTCTAACCTGTAGACATACTGTCAGTATCTGCAGGATCGTTCAAGGGCTTGAACACAATTACAACACAACAACACAATGAGGAGATTAACTAAATCTTAATCAAACAGTGAAACTAGGTAACCGGAGGTGATGCAAAGAACACAAAGTAAAGCAGAGACAGAACAAGAGAGTATAGTTTTCAAGGGAGCAGTATTGCTTTCTCAAGTTCTTTTACAAGTGTTACAAAGCATACCGAAAAGATACAAGAACTGGGATACTTATACTACAAACCTACAGCCGGCTATACTATGAAAGCCAGCTGGATACAATTGACTAGACACTAACAAAATCAATTGTAGGATCAAAAGGCATATCTGCCTTTTGACCTTGTGACTATGACATGCCATAGCTCACATCCTTATACATTACAAAAAGGATAAAGTACATAAAGTGGAAAGTTTTCAGACTCAAGACCTCAATGTACAGTTACCAAAAGCATGGACCTTTTCACCAACTCTTGTAAGTTGGTGGACTTATCAGAGACGCAGCGAAAAAGGTGCTTTATGGAACAGTACATCAGATAAAGCATGTGTACTAAAAGTCTTCGGAAGAAATCTGTCTTCATAGGTTGAAGCTTCGGAAGACTTTGTCTCTTCAAGCTTCGGAAGACTTCATGTTAGGCTTCGGAAGATATTGGTCTTGGCTTCGGAAGATATTCACTTAGAGTATTTTCTAATGCTTTGTGTAATTCTTCCGAAGCATTCTTCACTTCAGTACTTAGTGCATGTTGCTGAAACACTTAGGCAGTTTTGGGGGCATCAGACTTCAGGAATCCTTACAACTCCCCCTAGGCTGATGCTACCAAAACACTTAGAAGATCTTTAAATGTTTGTAGTCTTCAGAATAATCAAGACATTTCCTTTCTTCATTTGATGGTCAGGATCATCAAGACTCTCATAGTATCTTCTCATTTCAAAAAGATCATGCAGAGGTAGGTTGATTATGTCTTGCCATGAGTAGACATTTTCAACACCTTGATCTCTGATAACATTCCATCTTTCTGGATGGTTGAGAGTAAGTCCAGGATAAGATGGGTGTCTCGGTTGCTAGAGGAGCCACTTGCATAGGAGTTGATTGGGCTGCCTCATCATGCACTTCCTCAGGTTGATCTGATTCAGACTGGGGTGTGTAGAGGTAGATGACTTTGGCTTTTCTTTTTAGTCTTTGGTTTAGAGGCCATTTTTTCTTCCTCTTTAATGTCTTTAACTGAGAAGACTGGTCTGCAGCACCATGTTGATCATCAGTGTCTTTCTCAGTTGGTGTTCCTCCTCATAGGTTCAGAAGAAGAGGGAGTTTGACCCTGTCTTGGATCAGAAGATGAAGTTTGCTGAGGCTCAGCGGAGGTTCTGGTTCAGGTGTCTCTGGTGTTCAAACTTGACCTCCACTTCAGGTGGGACTTGACTTGGAAGAGAGTGCAAGTCAATGAGTTCACCACTTTAATCTTCTGCTTGATTACCCTTATATGCTCATCCATTGTAGATAGAGACATGGGACCAAGTCTCCTTCCGGAGAATCCATATGACTTCAAGAAGCTCATCATTCTTTGTCTGTTAGCAGACTTCTTTGCATTCTTTTGAATGATGGTTCTTGACTTTGCAGCTTCTTCCCTTAGCTTCCTTTTGGTTGTTTTTTCTTTCTTTGACTAACTCAAGCTCAAGTTGCTTTAAGTACTCGAACTCAATGAAGTCATAGGACAAGGGAAGAAGTGTATTTGCCTGATAGAAGCTGTGGCACTCAGGTAGTTTATCATTTGATTCTATCCTCTTCTTTATCTACCTGAGGTTCTTGTGGAGCCACATCTTCCTGTGCAGGACTTTCTTGAACTGGAGAGAGAGTGGGAGTATGCTTGTGAAGTCTTTTCTGTCTCCTCTCCTCTTTGAATTGGAGAAGTAACCTTGCATCCTCTTTCTCCTTAATCTCTCTTGACACTTCCATGTCAGCCAGTTCATTCAACTCTTCTAAGGGGAGGGAGATGATTTCATCAACATCATAGTTCCTGGTCTGTAATAATTAATCCTGACTGCCCTTTGTTCATCATTTTGAGTATTGGTCTGGGGCAGCCCTGATTGCAGCTTGCATGAATTTTGATGACCCAGAAGAACTTTCTCCCCTTAGCCTCCTTTTCCTCTCTCTCTCTTCCTCCTCATTTCCTCAGGAGTCATTATCCTTTTCCCTTTGTCACCAACAGACCTTTGTGACTCAGGGTGGATTGAGGCTTGGCCTTCATTACTTGGTGTAGCTTCCATGCTCTGGCCAGAGAGAGGCTGAGAAACACCTTCACCAGCAGGTGTCTCAGATGGAGTTTGGACCTCTGCAGCAGTTGTGATGGTGAGACAAGGGTCTCAGGTTCTGCCACTGGGCCTTCAGCCAAGGTTTCCCCTATGAAACTAATCTTAGGGTCCACCTCAACATCCAGTTGACGATGACATTGCCTGATTGCCTAAGTCTCCTTCTTAGAGAGAACTCTGCAAGATCCTGTCTTGGATTCTTTGAGCCAGCCTGTCAGCTTGTCTAGATTTGCTTGGATTGACAAGTGGCATGTGACTAAATCCAGTCCTTCATAGAAGCTCAGGCTTTGGAACTGAAAGACTTCTTGTTGACCTTGAACTCTGTGAAGTATGAGGGCTCTTCTGTCATCATCATACCTCCATCTGATGATGTAGTTGCCAGTTCCATGTGGTGGAGATGAGACAGCCCTTGGTATACCTTCCTCAAAGAGACTCCTGATGAGAGAGTCTATAGAGTCCACATTAATGTGAACTTGAGGAAGTTGCTGAGAATGCACAACAGCAAGTGAGGATGGTGAGTCCTCTATGTCCATTCTCTTTGAAGAACTCCCAGGTTCTGTGGTTGTGATAACATTCTCCCCCTTTTTGGTAGCATCACCCACTTGCATAGGTGAGCTGGAGGATAAATCAATCACTCCACAGGTTCTTGTGTTCCTGGTTGAGCTCTCCTGAAAGGTCTCCCAGCTAGTTTTTCCTGCAGATATGAAATCTGGAGTTGCTGATCATTGACCCTGTTTGCAGGGTAGTCACCTGAGATTCCAAGTGACTAACCTTAGAGACTAGATAGGTGCATGTTTGTGACAATTTTTGTACCTTTAGTCTCAAATTCCCCTCATCTTCATCAGAAGAATCACTGGGGGATGAGAGGATTGGACCAAAGTCCCTCTCTCACCACCAGCTTGAGTTCCTTGGCTGCTGGTTTTCCTCTGCTCACTGGCAACCTCAGTTAAGATGCCAATGGGTGAGTTGCCATGGTTGAGGTCTTAATGATGTAATCACTTTCAAAAGTGAGAGCCTCTTCCATATGGACATCCTGAACAGGTTCAGATGTGTCCACCTCAGTAATAGGTGACTGATGAGGGATAGACTGAGGAGGTCAGAGGTACTCATCTCTCTTTGAGTAGGGGAGGAGAAGAGAGACTCATGGTACTCACTGAATCCTAAGTCTTCATCAGTGTAAAAGGATAGGTTGGGAATGGTTGGTTTAGATCAAAGGCTGGGGATGGTAGCTATCCCCTGAAGGTTGTTCATTGAGTGTTGAGACTCAGAGTGAAGGCTTACAGTTGTTGGGCTAATGAGCTCATCAGGTTGAGCTTGAGGAACCTCAGCCCTGATAGGTAAAGTAATGGGAGTGGTTTGCTCCTCAGGAGAAGTGGGAGCTCTGGAGTCCACTTCTTCCTGTAAGGTTGAGTATTTGGGGGCCTGCACAGACTCAATAGCCTGAGCAGGGGTTCGTGGGATTTTCTTTGTAGGTGATGATGTTGGAGGTTGTGAAGAGGGTAGGAGAGCAGTAGGTGTGGGTTCACACTAGCTTGGACTGCTATGTTGTCACCTTGAGCAATGAGCTCTAACATTTTTGGGACTAAGGCTGTTTCTACCCCTGAGAAGCCTACAGTTGGCTTCTTCATAATTTTAAAGATGTCGGGCTTCATCTGTCCCAGTTTAAGAATATTACCTGTTTCCCTCAACTGTGAGCCCAGTTCACAGTTAAGAATGTGTTGAACATATCTAGGAAACATGTAATATTCTAAGGAGTCTAAGTTTGCAAGTAAATAGTATAAACAAATTGTGAATACCTGAACTTGACCCCCTGAACCATCCATGAATATAAGGAGAGATCCTCAGGAATCTGGTCCCATCCACCATGCTTGTTTGATAAGCTGTGGATAACCACATGGAGCAGGTATTTCCACTGGGATGGACCTTCCCTTTCCTGAAGGTCTTTACAGAGAAATCTCCTTCATAGCCCATCTGCTCGAAGGAATGATTAACTGCTTCTTTTGGAAAGAACACTTCACCTGCTTCATCATCCAGCTGAAGATGTCGATTGATGATGGCCGGAGTGATGAAAATTGTTCTCCCCTGCACTGTGGCAGACAGTGCCTTCTCCCCATCCATAATGACCTCTTGGCAGGTCTTCCAAATTCAAGCAAATGATCCTCATATAGAGGAGGATCAATGGTTAGGGAGGTGAAGTAGTGAGACAAAGACAAGAAACGGCAAACCTCTGAGAAATGAGGATCTTTTTCAGAGCATAACAGAGCAACCTGATTGTGTTGTCTGTGTAGCTGCATGGTAAAGTGAGGATCATTTCTGTGTGTAAGGTCAGCCATTGTGAGGTAGCTCAGAGATGAAGAGGAAAGAATGGGATGGAAATTTCAGAGAGAAAGCTTTGGGTTTAGGTATGGAAGAAAGAAAAGCAATGATAGAAGAGGGGGGAACCGTTGGGTTTATATGAGAGAGAGGATTTCAGATAAAGTTTAATGAAAGAGGATAAACTTTGAAATCCGTATGCGGTCCCACCTCTGAAAAAGTAGTTTACCTTTTTGCTCAAAAAGTAGTTTTCTTGGAGTTCGAAAAGCTTCCGAAAGTAATTTGTCTTCGGAAGTTTATTGAAAAAGCTTCCGAAGCTAAAGTGACTTCGGAAGAATTTTCCTGAGAATCTTAAAGATTTATGCTTCGGAAGAGAAATAAACTTTGGAAAGCTTTGTATAAGAATGAACAAGCTTCCAAAAGTAATTTTTGCTTCGAAGGAAAAAGTCCTTAAAATGAATAAGTGTCTAAGTTGAGAATTTTAAGCTTCGGAAGATAAATTTTGACTTCTTCCGAAGGTAAAATTCTTAGACAGACATTTATTTTGAAGACATATTTTTCTTCCGAAGGTAAAATGGTATCTTCCGAAGCATCAGAAAATTTTCAAGAATCCAAGGAAAGTCTTCAAAAAGAGTTTTCATTCAAGAAAACATGAGCTTATGAAAGTGATGAACTAGACAACTTAGGACACACATATTTAAGAAGAAATAATTAGAATTAGTTTTAAGAAAAATCTACTCAAAGTTGATCATCCAATAGCTGATATTAGATACTTAAATCTCTGTTCATCAAAAGCTTTTGTGAACAGATCAGCATATTGTTCATCTGTGTGAACTTGACTAGTTTAATTAACCCCTTTTCATAGTTATCTCTTATTAAATGATACCTGATGTTGATGTGTTGGTCCTTGAGTGCTGCACAGGTTCTCAGTGATAGAGATAGCACTGTTGTTGTCTATGTGGATAGGAGTCTCTTGTGAAGTTAAATCCGTAGTCTAGCATTTGATTTTGAATCCAAAGCACTTGAGCACAGCAGCTTGCAGCAGCAATGTATTCAGCTCAGCAGTTGATGCAGACACACAGGTTTGTTTCTTGCATTGCCATGAGACAACCCTTCCACCAAGAAATTGACATCCCCCAGATGTAGACTTTGCAGTCATGTTGCAACCACCATAATCACTGTCTGTATAGGCATACAGATTGAAATTAGAATTCTTTGGATACCATAAACCAAGTGTTGAGGGCCTTTGAGGTATCTTAAAATCCTTTTCACAGTGATTAAGTGAGACATCTTAGGATTAGCTTGATATCTTGCACAATACATGTAGCAAACATGATATCAGGCCTGCTAGCTGTAAGATACATAAGAGACCCAATCATAGCCCTGTATAAGTGCTCATCTACACACTCCCCCTCAAGATCTGGACCAAGGAGTGGTTTCTGGCTATGGGTGTCTTAGCAGTTTTACAATCAGTCATGTTGAACCTCTTGAGTATATCTTGAACATACTTTGACTGACTTATGAAAATGCCATCTTCACCTGCTTCACTTGAATTCCTAGAAAGAAATTAAGTTCTCCCATTGAACTCATTTCAAATCTATCTTTCATCAGCTTTTCAAAGTCTTTGCAGAGCCTTGAATTGGTTGAGCCAAAGATGATGTCATCCACATATACTTGAACTAGCAGAATGTCTTTTCCTTGTCCTTTGATGAAGAGAGTCCATCTATAGTACCTCTCCTGTAACCATGTTACAGAGATACTCAGACAGTGTCTCATACCACTTCTGGGTGCCTGATGCAGCCCATACAGAGCTTTGTCAAGCTTGCAGACATAATCAGGATGATCAGGATCTACAAAACCAGGTGGTTGTTTGACATAAACCTCCTCATCAATCACTCCATATAAGAAGGCACACTTTACATCAAGTTGGTAGACCTTGAAGTTCTTGGATGCAGCAAATGCCAGGAATATCCTAACAGCTTCTAGTCTAGCTACAGGAGCAAAGACATCAGTGTAGTCAATCCCTTCTTCTGTGTGTATCCTTGAACAACTAGTCTAGCTTGTTCTTGATGATGACTCCTCTATCATCCTTTTTATTCCTAAAAACCCATTTGGTTCCAATGGTAGTCTTCCCATGAGGAAGAGGACAAAGGTTCCAAACTTTCTGTCTTTTGAATTGAAGCAACTCTTGTTGCATAGCTTCAACCCAACTTCCATCCTTTAGAGCTTCCTCAACTTTCTTTGGCTCTAACTGGGATAGAAAACAAGAGTGAAGACAAACATTTGCTTCATGGGTTTGCCTCTTGTCTTTACCCCGGAGATAACATCTCCAATGATGTTTGTAGTAGGATGAGACTTGTGGATCCTTAGCTGAGCGATCACAGCAAGTTGCTGAATAGATCCAAATTTGAGAAATTTAGATCTGGTCTTGAAGATTGATCCTCCACATTATCACACTTATCAAGATTAACTTGATCCAATGAGTGTGTGACATCATTGATGTTATCATCTATGGTATAGTTATTAGCATCAAGAGATTCTTGATTACTTTCACATCACCATTGTTATCTTCTGCAATTGAGATGTCTTTATCTGGTTGAGAGGCCTCTGAACTGGAATTTGAAGGCATGCCAGATGTATCAGCTGGATTTGTCATGGTGTGCTGATAGAAACCTCATTTGCTGAAGTAGTTCCAACTGGAGCTGAAGGTCTTCCAAGCTCAAATCTTGGATCAGGATCATCTGTATTTAAATTTTCTGCAGATCTTGAAACATGCTCACAAGATTTATTAAAACAGTTGGTAACTAAATCAAGATCAAATAGCCAATCCGGACCAGAACCAGCCACCTGGGAGTGTGCTCATTGAAAGTCACATTGGCTGACTCCTCAATGATTCTAGTTCTGAGATTGTATACTCTATAAGCTTAGCTTGAGAAGAGTATCCAATGAGTGTCCATCGTCTGATTTCTCAGCAAACTTGGCAACTTGATCTTTGGTATTCAAGATGGTGCAGGGACATCCAAATGACCTGAGAAAACCAATGAAAGGTTTCCTCTTGTGCCAAAGTTCATAAGGAGTCTTACCATGTGTCTTAACTACTAAGACTCTGTTTTGCACATAGCAGGCAGTATTAACTGCCTCTGCCCAGAAGGTGATAGGCAGTTTAGAGTCAGACAACATAGTTCTTGCAGCTTCAATAAGTGTCCTGTTTCTCCTCTCAGCAACTCCGTTTTGCTGAGGAGTCCTGGGAGCACTGTATTGTCTTGTATACCCTTGTCATCACAAAATGTATCAAGGATTTGGTTCTTGAATTCAGTTCCTTGATCACATCTTATGGTTTTGACCTTGTGATCACATTGATTCTCAATCTTTAAGATGAAATTCTTAGAATCTCAGGAGTCTCATCTTTAGTTCTAAGAAAGAAAACCCAAGTGAATCTTGTAAAATCATCTGTGATCACTAGACAGTATAAGGGTCTTCCTAAACTCATTACACTGGTGGGGCCAAAGAGATCCATATGTAATAAGTGTAGGGGAGTAGTGATGGAGTTCTTTCCTTAGGCTTGTGAGATACCTTGTGTTGCTTCCCTTTCAGGCATGCAACACAATGATCATCACTTGTAAACTCTTTCTTTGGCATTCCAGTTACCAGATCATGTTTGATTAATTATTCATATTCTTAAAGTTTACATGGCACATTCTTTTATGCCATAGGAAAGACTCATCACTATTTGCTTTAGATAGAAAGCATGAAACTTCTCCAGAGGGAGATGTTTCTTGCAAATCCATCTTGTACATGTTTCCTTTCCTGGGGGCTCTGAGCAGAATATGCTCATGAGGAATGACCACTCCAGGTTTGAGAACAATGCACTCATGCTCAGTGAAGAGCATTATGACTCTGATCACAAAATTGAGATACACTCAGAAGATTGTACCCAAGCTCCTTAACAAAATTTACCTTCTCAATGCTGAGCTTACCATTTGTGACCTTGCCCCTTCCATAAATGTAACCACCTTCATTTCTCCAAAAGCAACTGGTCCTCCATCAATTTTCTCAAAATTATGAAGTAAAGACCTATCGCCTGTCATGTGCCTGGAACAGCCACTGTCAATTATCCAGACATTCTTGTTTGTCTTGAGCTGTTCCTGCACAAAGAAAAGATTAGTTACATTTGGAAACCCAAGCCTTACTTGTCTTGGGTTCAGTAAGTGTAATAGAAGGTAATGCAACAGTAATAGATCCTATGGTTGTACAGAGGGGATCTTCGGCTGTTGTTGATGGGAAAACCTCAGTCATTGGTCTTTCTTAGACTTCCACACACTTTGGAGTCTTGGACTTGACCTTCAAAACCTTAGAAGCTTTTGGAGCTTCACAAGTTTTAATGACTGATACTTCGGAAGAATCTACAGTCACTGCAGTAGACTTTAGTACTTCGGAAGAACTCCTTTCTTCCGAGACCAACTTGCTTCCGAAGGTAATTTTCCATTTACCTTCTTCTTTGTTTGGAGCTTCCGAAGGAAACAGACTTTCCTTCCGAAGCTTGAGACTTCTTGAGATTCTTTGAAGTCTTTGTATTGGTCATGTGGATAGTACTTTTAGGATTGTATGGACAATCCTTGGCAATATGAGAAGTACTTTCACACATAACACACAGCATTTTCTTCTTCAAAGAAATCTCCTTTTGAGAGCAAGACTGGCCTTGGTCACATCCCTTTTCCCTTCATCTTGGTAGATTCAGATACAGTTCCCTTGGGCTGTGAACTGTTCTTGGAATTTGATGGTCCAGGCTGTGCAGCAGTGGTACACAGCAGCTCAGTCTTCTTCTTTGTACTGAGATGATTTGAACATGAACCAGAACTCTTAGATAAGAGGCTTTGGTGGATGTCTTCAGTCCTTATTGCTTTGAAGCCTGCAGAGATAAACACTTGTTTCTGCTTAGCATCAAAGGTAGCCTTGATTTCTTGAGCCTTCTTTGCTTTCCTTTTGCTCTTCCTGATCAAGTTCTTTCTCTTGGACTTGGTCATCACAGTTAATTTCTTCTCCTCAGAAGGATAGTGGCCCTTGGAGGAATCCTCTTCTTCACTCTTCTCAGAGGGATTCCTCACTATCACTTCTTCATCATCCTCACTTACGGATCTATGAGAGGAAGCTCATCTTCACAAGTTCCACACTAGGAGATCTTACAGACAAGATTGTGTGTGGAGGAGCTATCTCATTTGATCCCAGTCCCTGTCTATTTTGATAACAAACCTTATTGTGTAGGGATGAGGATATCATGTTCTTGAAGGTCTCTTCTTCAAGAACACTTTTCTCTGCCAGGGCTTTGCTGATCACAAGCTCAGCCTGGCACTTAGTCAACTTAGTGATGAGATCTTGGATCTGAGTTCTAAAATCTGTATGTTCATGTTTAGTACTGAAATGTTTTCTCCAAGTCTTCTATCTTTAACTTGTAATCATTTTCAGACTTTCTAAAGTCAGATTTTAATATGTTTAATGACTCAAGATCAGATCTCATCTCTAGGTTGTAGGACTGTATCTATTTACTTTAGCAATGCATTCAGGGGAGCAAAGATGTTCTAATACCTTGGCTTCATCATGATCAGCCATCAATGCTTGGTTTGGAGAAGCATCCTCCACCTGAAAACTCCAGTCAAATCCTCCCTCTTCAACAGCAACCGCAGCATGTTGCTTTGTCTTCTCAGCCTGAGGGGTATTGTTGGTGAAGTTTGGTCTGAGTTGTGTTTGACCCCCATTTGCTCTGGGTGCCTTACACTCCCTGGCGAAGTGACCCATAAGGTTACAATTGTAACACTTAACTTTGCTTTTATCCAGGCCAAACTTACCACTGGTAGCATTGCTTGGAAATTTCTTCCTGTCCTCTTGTAGAACTTCTTGGCTCTGTGAGTGAGAAGAGCCATCTGCTGAACTATCTCCATGTATTCCAGGTCATCTGGATGGATACAGTCTAGATCTTCAAGAGTGAAGAGATAATTCCACAGCTTTCATCTGCAGACACAAAGGCTTGAGAAGAACTTGTCTCTTGGAATGGACTTCCTTGAGTAAAGTTCTCCCTTGGTGTCCGGGAAGGTGATGAAAGGACCCTTTTGTGAGTTGTCAGGGTAGCATAGGAGATGATGTTGGGGTTCTATGCTGTCCCTTTCAACCACATGAAGGGCTGAACCCATTTGATTGTTAGAGTTGCCAGATGAACCTTGTAAGTTCATCTCCATCTGGTATCCACTGAGAATCCCATATAACTCTGTCAGAGTAAGAGTTTTAAGGTTCTCAGTCCTCTTGATTACCACACAATAGTGTGTCCATTGCCTAGGAAGTGAGGACATGAACTTCCTTACAATGTCTCTGTTCTCAAGAGGAACTCCTCCATCCACAAGGGTATCCACAATCTCAACATACCTGAAGTATTGTTGGGTCATGGTTTCACCTGTTTTAAAGGTGATGAAATTTCAAACTGCTGCTTCAGAAGATCTTTCTTGTTCTCTTGGCTTCAGAGGAGCCTTCATACATCAGCTTCAGTGCATCCCACAGCTGTTTAGCTGTTTTGCACTTCTTAAAACCTCTGTACACAGAGTTTGGATAGGTCTGAAGAGCAGTCATGGCCTTCCTGTCAATCTCTACTCTTTTCCTATCTTCATCTGAGTAGTTGGCCACATCTTTAGGAATCATACCAGCACCGGTAGCAGAGGGGGTGCTAGGTATGAAAGGTCCATATTCAACAGATTCCCACATTCTTGAGTCAAGAGACCTGATGAAGCCTTCCATCCTCATGTTCAGAACATAATGGTTTTGCCTCAGAGGATACCTGTGATACCTGAGGTGTAGAGGCATTGGAAGATGAAGTATCAGCGATCCAAGCCATAAGAGCTAGATTCCCAAGGGACTGTCACACATGTTGAAGCACCTGAGAACTGATCATGACCAGACAAGTCATCTGGTAAACTGCTCCAGTCAACAACTCGGGGTTGAAGAAGCTGTGTTGTGAGATGGAGGTTGTGATGAGATAGGGAAGGTGAGGTTCTGGTAATTCATGGGTTGTGGTGTCATAGGAACTTGAACTTGATTTGACTGTGGCATGTAATAACAGGTACTGATATGCATTGACCCTGAGGAACAAAATATGACGGAGATTGTTGTGAGGATGATGACTATGTGACAGGTGTTGCCCCTGTGTTGTGGACTTTTCAGGAAAAGTCACAAAGGGTGCGTAGAGTAAGATACAGTTGATCTACACTCTCTTGAAAGTGTCCAAGCCGTTGGCATTGTGACACCTCAACTTGCTCTTGTCAAAACCAACTTTGGTTTGCCAGAGAGTCCTGGGAATTTTCTTCCAGTTCTTTTGTAGAACTTCTGAGATCTGATATTTATCAAGGCCATTTGCTCAAAATATCCATCTCTTCTAAGTCATCATCAGCATCCCCTTGAGATCACCATAATGAAACATAGATTTTCATATTACACCCAGTGAACTGCCATCAACACTTACAAATGCAGAATCAGAAGTGCTTGAAGAGATTAATATACTCATCATACTGGCATTCAGATGAAGCATATTCTGACTCATGACCCACCAAGGCAGTGTTGCCTTGTATAAAGTTCGTGAGCTTTTCAGATGAAGACAGCTTTCTCTTCTGTTCTATCTCTCTCTCAAAAGTGAGCTTCCATGGGTTGGGTGAGAGATAGTTGTCCAAATGGACTGGAGCGTAGGACAATAGTATATGGGTCCATCTCTCAGGCAGTGATCTGAGAAATCTGTTCATCTGAATATTGGTGTATTCAAGTTTGACCATTTTTAGTTCAGAGATCAAACAAGAAAACCGCTCTTTGTTGAGTCAGTGTCTACCCTTTCTATGAGAGAATGTCTCATATTGTTGGGAAGAATTTCTCTATTATTTGCCAAGACTCATCTGTTCCTCAATGTTCTTTCAAAGCAATCCGAGGTCATGGGCAGTTCATGATGCATTAGCCCAGAATAGATTCATTGGGCAATGCCATGGCCAGATTCCATGGGCTTTGCATCAATCTCAACAACTTCTTATTCTCATTGAGTATTGCTCCCTCCTATTCGGAAACATTGATTGGTTTCCGGTATTCACCATAGGCTTGTGTGGGCCATGTACCACTGATGTCAACACCCTGCGGTAACAGACAGGTGATGGAGCATAGTCTTTGCATATGTTATACTCATTCCTAACCAACAGAGGAGGCTTGGTTGAGGAACCAGTATGTGAGGATCATTGGAGGGAGTGGTCATTTTCAGTTCAAAAACAGTTTATAGTTAGTTTAAAAGTTTTAGACAAACCACACAAACTCAATGACCAAGAAAGAAAAAGATTCAGGATGAATGAGCAGAATACAGGAAATCAATCTCATCCCGTTTCTTGCAAAAACAAAAGCTAATTCAATCAAACTTGGATCTTGAATAGCAGTTTCAAGATCAATTATTAGATCGATCAATGATTAACCTGCTCTGATACCATTTGACAGGATCAGTGATCACAAGTTTGATGTATCAGATGCAAAGCAGCGGAATACAAACAAGAATTAGACAAATTGTAGCAAGCAATCGATACTTGTAAGCATTAAGATCGCATACGGTTATAGGGAGAGAATATGTATTTCTGATTTCTAGGAATGTTTATAGATGTAGAATATTTCTAATCAAATCAATCATTATTCCATTCAATACTCATTCCTCACTGATTACAATAGGTTGTCACTCCTTATATAGAGTGCAACAATCACTGTTGTTATCACGGAAAGTGACAACTGGCAGATCCATACAAAAATAACTAATTCTTACAAACTACTGAAATGTTCACAACTACTGAGAACATATCAGCATGTTAAGTACAAAATATAAAACTACTGAAACTACAACGACTGAAGAACAAGCTCTTCAGTCGTTTTACAAACTACTGAAACATAGAAAATAAAACTACTGATATCACAACTACTGAAGAAGTACTCTTCAGCAGTTGTGACAAACTACTGAGGCTTCAGTACTTGATCTTCAGACTTTGACCTTCAGGTGTTTCATCAGCTGATGACTTCAGTAGATATCATCAGCTGATGTCTTCAGTCTTTGTCTTCAGACTTTGTACATCAGTTGTTGATCTTCAGCACTTGTGAACTCTTCAGCTGTTGTACTTCAGTACTTTGGTCTTTCAGCTTCAGCACTTGTGTTCTTCAGCTGTTGTACTTCAGCACTTTGGTTCTTCAGCTGTTAAGGTCTTCAGCACTTGATCTTCAGCTGTTGAAGTCTTCAGCACTTGTCAAACTACTGATGAGGCTTTCAGCAGTTGTTGTGATACCGTGTGGGACTTAGAGGTTTTCTGATCTGGCTCATTGGTTCTTTTGGTCCAACAAACTCCCCCTGAACCAATGCAGCCAAAACCTCTAACTTATTTATACTCCCACTTATTGATGGCAAAATGTTGGTCTTTTTCCTTCTTGATCAGTAGAGAAGATGACCCATGTAAGCTCCGGCCTGGGAAGAAATCTCAAATATTTGTTTGGCAGAGTATGAATGGGAACTGTTTTGGGGAACTGGACACAGAGTTGTTATCCCATTCATGAGATTTACTTCCCCATAATGAGTCTGTATGACTCACGAACATAGGCCTCAAGGAGAACAACTTGTTCCTCCTGAGAGAGTTCTTCTGCTCCTCCTTCGAAGAAGAACTCTGGACCATAGTACTCTGATAAGTACTTCATGGTCCTGCCATTTTTCAGCTCCACCGTAGTTACCTCCCTATATACAAATTCATCAGGATGGTTGCCTTCAAGGAGTAACTGGAGCTCATTCTTTTGGATGTCTTCAAGCTTTTTATATAACAACCCCTTCTTAATCATCTTGTTTTCTAGTAAGGCTTGAGGTGTCTTCTTTGCTTGGTGAGCTTTCTTGAATTCATCAATGATTTCCCAAGGTGAGACTACAACGGCCAACATGATGGTAGATTCTATTGTTTTTCGTACCTGGCCGTTGTATCTATGTGGGATAGTTCTTTTATGGATTCTAGAACTCACCCTGGGGTCTGGCCATACTCTCACTCTCTCCTTCTGATACTGAAAGGTGTGCCTGAGAGTGTACAGCCTTTGAGCATGCCCTTTCATGGCTTGAATAGATGATGACTGAGGAAATTCCTTGTCAACCATCTTCAACAGTTGCTCATCGTGCTGTTTCTGCTGTTCTTCTTCTTCTATCTTGACTCTGACCATTTCCCTTTGAGAGTCAGGTGTGATCATGGGTTGACTTCGGGGTTTTGGTAGCTTCAGAACAGCAGAGAGTGGCAGACTATCATCTTCATCCTCTTCTTCTTCTTCTTCTTCCATCCTCAGCACCCTTCTCCTCCTTCGGGTACATCACTGGATGATGGTTGGTTTGGTGAAGGATTGGTTTTGAAGAATGAGGATGTTTGGATTTTGGCTTAGAGGTGGTTGGGAGATTTGAGGGATAGGATCTGTTTGAGTGGGTGGAAGGGAGGTTGATCTAGCATCCTTGTAGTTAGCTTCGCCTTTGTGAGTTTAGCCATCTCTAACCTTTTACCAGCCCCAGCCTCATCAAGGGCTTCCACAATAATCCCTTTGTTGAATTGCTCAGACAGACAGATTCTGGTGGCTATAGCCAGAATGCTGTCCCTGGTCCATGCGCGGATCTCCATTAATGATCTCCCAAGTATTTTGCAATAAAGCGGGATTATTTCCAACCTCTCTCTCAAGAGCATCATACCTGCCCATCGGGTTTGTATCTCTTGTACTTCTAACCTTCTGATCTCACTATCCAGTGTGCTGTGTCAAACCCTGCCTGAAGAGTTGTTCAATTATTTTATCCATGGAGCGGTGTGTGTGGTGTCAGCTTCTTTGACCAGCTCCTCCAAGGATTTGTCTTCAGCAGTGTGATCATCAGCACTCTCTTTCGCTTGTACGTGAGCAGAGGTTGCTTTTCTTTTCCTCCTCTTGGACTTGCTTCTCTTCCTTTTCCTCGGATCTTTTCCTCTTCCTTTCTTTCACTGCAGTACTCTCCCCCTTTTTGGTTGCATTGGAGGAAGGGGTTGGTACCGCAGAAAGAGTCTTTTGGACAGCAGCATCAACCAAGGGCTGTAATGTGGAGGAAAGCCTCTCATCAAGGGCTTTGATCACTATATCAGTGATTATTGGGGTGATGAGAGGAAGGGAATTTTGGAGTACAGCACCTATTTGCTCAGGAGGGTTCTGTTCCTGAGAAGTAGGGCCTGAAGCAGAGGCAGGTGGTTGATTTTGGGGTGGCTCTGTGTTTGGGAACCTTCAAGGAAGGTGCCATCTGTGGGTGATAGAGGCAGATGGTCTTTCTCCTTGGAGAGTTGGTCAAGTAGGTTTTGCAGCCTACTGACTTTCTCCCAGGATTGTGTTCTGGGCAAGAACATCAATAGAAGAAGCCCAGGTCATCATCAGCCGAAGCTGAATCAGCTGACCTCCTGCTTAGAGCAGGATTTACATGCACTGGGTGTAGACCAGTTGGTGCATGTGCCCCTTGTGCTTGGTACTGGGGACTTCCAGCCTCAGGACAATGTCCATCATCAGCTGTTGCCTCTAGGGAGGTCTTAGCAATGTTACCAGCCTCACTCTGGTCATGTGCTGAGTCAGAGGAGGTGGCAGCCTCACTAGATATTCTAAGCTCCTTGTCTACACCAGGAGATAGAATTGGGAAACCCCTGTGCTGTGGGTTCTCAGGTGCACTGTGTTCCTCCCCCTCAATTGTAGAGGTATTCCCAGTAGTAAGTGGTTTCTGGGGGAGGGGGTGAGGAGTGCAATTGAGTCAGCACTTGTGCAACTATTAAAGTTGGGCTGTGAGGGGCGGTTGTTTGGGGTGAGGGGATAGAAGCAGTGTGCACCTGGGGTGGATGGTGCTCTTCAATGGCAATCTCCTCAAGTGAGTAAGATCCCAGATAGTAGGTGCCCCTTGGGAAGTTGCTGCAGGCTCCTGTGAGAGAGGAAGCCTGAGCGGCTGTGGCTGGAGAGTCATTGTATCCACTAGGGGGTTTGGACTAGTGGATATATCCTGCGTTTGTGTGCAGGGGCATCCTCAGGGGACTCAATTCCCTGAGTAGCCATTTGGGTTTCTTTTTGGTGGGTTTGGTGGGGACTTTGGATTTGGAGGTGGTGGCTGTGGGTTCCAGCTGCGTGGGTTTTCGCAGCTTGGCAGCCATTTGGTGTCCGGTCAGAGTTGTGCCGGGAGTATACTTCCGGCAGAACAGCCGTAGCAGGGACTCCCAAGCCAACAAGTCCCTCAGCATTAAGCTGGTCTATAATAATGGCCATTATGAACCGTGGATAAGTATCCAACGGTTGGCAGTTAGTTTTGAGCCATATCTTGAGCTCTGAAAATATTAATTCTGAAAAGTTTAGTGGTTGTTGCTCAAGATAGAATACATTACCTGCTGCCATTTGGTGGACATTTGATCCCAAGACGACGTCTTAGGGGCCAAACATACATTGACCATGTGAAAATCAGGCGCTCAGCGTCATTAAAGTGTTTCTTCATGATGGTGGTGGCACTGAGATCACCTTGATATCCATGCTGAGCAAATGATAGATCTATGGTGCCCTTCGGATATCCAGCAGGAGAGTAGCATCATTCAGTTGAAGAATTTACGGATTGTTGCAGGAGTAATGACTACTTCTTTGTTGTTGACGACTGACCGGAGGGATGGTGTGTGGCTCTCCTCAGTAGTAACAGTAACGTTCATCCAAATTGGTTCAAGGATTCGGCATGTAAGACGGGTTCAGAAGGAATGCCTTGTTGTATTGGGACTGAACCATAAGATCGATAGCAGTATCGAACTTAGTCCAGATCGGCGATTTTGTGAGGTAGGCAACACAGTTGTGTCGCGGTTAATTTGCATAGACGCCATGGAGAAGAGGGAAGTTTTGGAGAGGAACGTTAGGTTTGAAGAAGATGAAGCATGGAGAGCTCAGGTTAGGGGTATTTATAGGGTACGGGTAAGGAAACGACTGAAGGATGTGGTGTTAGTCATCAGTAGTTTTAAACGACCGTTGACATGGTATTATCCTTTCAGACGTTGAAACAGCTGAAGTCGTGGTGTTAGGCATCAGTAGTTTAGAAAACTACTGAAGACCGTGGTTTTGACTTCAGATGATTGAAACAACTGAGGACTGGTGTTTGTCATCAGTAGTTATGAAACTACTGAAGACAGTGGTTTTGTCATCAGTGTTGTAAACAACTGAAGACTTGGTATTAGTCATCAGTAGTTATAAAACTACTGAAGACGTGGTTTTGCTTCAGTTGTTTAGAATGAAACAGCAGTTGTACAAACGACTGAAGAGAAAGTTCTCTTCAGCTGTTTTCGTCAATTCTTAGCTTTTCAGCTGTTTCAAACTGTTCTCAACACATTCATCAGTCTTTTGGCTGATTTCAGTTGTTTCATAGGACATCAGTACTTATCTGTTTTTACTGATTGCAGTAGTTATGACTGCATCAGTAGTTGTAACTACATCAGTAGTTTAGAACAGATGAAGTACTTCAGTACTTGTGAGACATTTAGCCTTCAGTAGTTATAAAAATACTGAGGTTAAAAGAGCTCATCAGTACTTATATGTGACATAGGTACTCATGATCATCAGTATGAATACTGAGATCATCAGTAGTTGTCACCTATTCTAGCTGCAGCATACCAAGCCTTAACACCAGGTTGGAAAGTTGAACTATCCAAAGGCTTAGTAAAAATGTCTGCAAGCTCATCAGCACTAGGCACAAACTTAGGATCAATCAGACCTTTTTCAAAACAATCCCTTATAAAATGATGTCTGATCTCTATATGTTTGGTCCTAGAGTGCTGGACTGGATTTTTGACAATGCAAAGAGCTGAAGCACTATCCATTAACAATGGAGTCTTAGTCTCTGTAATGCCATAATCCAAAAGTTGGTTTTGAAGCCAGAGTACCTGAGATGTACAGCTTGCAGCAGCAATGTACTCTGCTTCAGCAGTGGATGTAGCAACTGAGGTCTGTTTCTTGCTCTGCCAAGAAATCAAGCAGTTGCCTAGGAATTGACATCCACCAGAAGTTGATTTCCTGGTCAACTTACACCCTGCATAGTCACTGTCAGAAAAAGCACTAATTTACCAGAATGTCCGGTAGAATACCATAAACCTAGAGATGGAGTGCCTTGCAGATATCTAAAGATCCTCTTGACTGCAATCAGATGAGACTCTTTAGGTGCAGCCTGAAATCTAGCACAAACACATGTAGCAAACATAATATCTGGTCTAGAAGCTGTTAAATACATCAAGGACCCAATCATACATCTGTAAAGTGTTTCATCAACCACTTTACCTTTCTGATCTGAGTCCAGTTGTGTGGTGCTGCTCATGGGAGTAGAACAGGGCTTACAGTTTTGTAAATCAAACTTTTGCAAAAGATCTTTTGTATATTGGACTGATGAATAAAATTCCATCAGCCTTTTGTTTGATTTGCAACCCCAGAAAGAACTGTAATTCTCCCATGGCACTCATTTCAAACTTCTGTTGCATCAACTTTGTAAAGGCATCACACAACTTTGGATCAGAGGATGCAAAAATGATATCATCTACATAAATTTGAACAAGTAGATTATGCTGCCCAGCTTTCTTAATGAATAAAGTCTTGTCTATGGAGCCTCTAGTGAAATTGTTTTCCAGAAGAAAGTTTGATAATGTCTCATACCAGGCTCTGGGAGCTTGTTTTAACCCATAAAGAGCTTTATCAAGCTTATACACCAATTAGGATGTTTATTGTCCTCAAAGCCTGGAGGTTGACATACATAAACCTCTTCTTTAACTTTTCCATACAAAAATGCACTTTTGACATCCATTTGAAAGACTTTAAGGTTTTTGATAAGCAGCATAAGCTAAAAACAATCGAATTGCTTCCAGTCTGGCTACAGGGGCAAAGGTTTCATCATAATCAATACCTTCTTCTTGTGCAAACCCCTGAACAACCAGTCTGGCCTTGTTCTTAACAATAAGCCCATTTTCATCAGTTTTGTTCCTAAACACCCATTTAGTGCCTATTGCACACTTACCTGGAGGTAGAGGAACCAGTTCCCACACTTGCTGTTTCTTGAACTGAAGAAGCTCAAGCTGCATGGCATCAACCCATCCATTGTCCTTTAAGCAATGTGATAATTCTTTGGCTCTTGCTGACTGATGAAGAGAGAGCATAGAAGCAGAAATTTGACAATTGACTTCTTGTTGATACTCCAGCAGTGATATCACCAATGATTTGAGACATAGGGTGATTCTTCAGATCTTGATACACAATGAGATCTGTGCAAGTGTTTGTAGCCGGTTCAGCAGCAACAGATGGTGATGGTGAATCATTTCCTTGAAACCAATCAGTGGATGGTAATTCAAAGGAAGTTGAATTCGAAGAAATCTCATCAGCATTTGTTGTGGATGGTGCTACTGGCGCTACAGGAACATCAGGTCTAGTGAGTCAGGCAGCTGATCACTAAACCTGAAGAGGTGAGTACTGCAATCTCATCATCATCACAGCAGTACCACCAGGTGGTGAACTGTTGACAGGAGCAACAGCAGGAGTTTGATAAGGAACATATTGCAGTATGTCCAAATCAAATAACTCCACAGGACTTTGTGGAATCTTGTCCTTTGGAGATTCATTAAACTTAACATGTAGAGTTTCTTCAACCATCTTTGTTCTGCAGTTGAAGACTCTGTATGCCTTGCAAGTAGATGAATAACCAACAAAGTATCCTGCATCCACCTTAGGATCAAATTTGTGGAGTTGATCCTTTGTGTTGAGAATAAAACAGGGACACCCAAATGCTTTGAAAAATGAAATCAGAGGAGCCAAATGATGGAGAACTTCATATGGAGTCTTCATCAACCTCTGATTTACTAAAACTCTATTTTGCACATAACAAGCTGTGTTGACAGCTTCGGCCCAAAAGGTCAATGGCAAACCTGAGTCAGCCAGCATGGACCTTGCAGCTTCAATGAGGGTCCTGTTCTTTCTCTCCACTACTCCATTTTGTTCTGGAGTCCTTGGAATGCTGAACTGCCTTTTGATTCCCTTTGAAAGATAGAAGTCATCAAGTGTATGATTTCTGAACTCAGTTCCATTATCACTCCTAATACACTTGACTGGAAGGGAATACTGCTTCTCAATGTACAGCACAAAGTGGATAATCTTCTGAGTAGCCTCATCCTTTGAATGTAGAAAGAAAGTCCATACAAATCTGGAGTAATCATCCACAATTACCAGACAGTATTTCTTCTTTGCCATGCTCATTACTCTCACAGGACCAAATAGATCCATATGCAGTAATTGCAAGCAGGCAGTGGACTTGGACACTTCAATAGGAGGGAATGAGACTTTGTGTGTTTTCCTTTTAAACAAGCAGTGCAGGTTCATCACAGTGGAACTCCTTTATTGGTAAGCCTCTGACTAAACTATTGTGGCTAAGCTGATTCATGTTTTTAGATTAACATGACCAAGCCTCCTGTGCCACAGTTTAGATTCTTGAGAAGAGGCTTTGGAAAATAGGCAAGGATTGCCTTTGAGATCTATCTTCTTAGAGAGATCTAAGGCATACACTCTTCCTGTCCTGTTGGCTTTCAGGAGAGTGTGATCATCCAACACCTTGTCAATCAAGTGCAAAACTTTGGATGACAGAATCCTACAGTTTTGACTTGTGAAAAGGGCAACATGGCCTTTATCACACATTTGACTGACACTCAAGAGGTTGTACTTGAGATTTTCCACATGATTAACATCATCAAATTTGATTTCTCCATTGGAGACAAAGCCCTTACCGATGATGTAACCCCTAGCATCATTGCCAAAAGAGACAAATCCCTCTTTCCTTGAGAGTAGTCATGAAGAAGAGAGATGTTCCCAGTCATGTGCATAGATCCCCCACTGTCTACATACCAGATGCTACTTTGGCATGTTGAAGAACCCTGCAATAATAAACAATCAGTTAGTTTTAGAGACCCAAACCTTTTTGGTTTGGGCCTGGTCTCATCAATAGATGGTAAACTAACATGTTTATTTGTAACAACAGCCTGAGAAGAAGAAGATGGTGTAGAAGAGGAGTCCTTTGGCTTAGACCTCCTTTTCTGTGGTTTCAACATAGGAGAATCTAGTTGGTTAACTCTACCCAACAGATGTTGTACCATCATCACCAGCTGTGTCTGATTTTGTGATAAAGCTTTCAGCTCATCAGACACATTGCTAGTGGAGTTAGATAAGGTCCTATGTTGCACCTTCTTCTTTTGAGCACCCTCAGCTGTCACCTGTTTAACTCCTTCCTTTTTGGATTCTTTAAGGACTTAAGGGTTACAGGATTTGATGTTGCTGATACAAATGTGGTCTCAAACTCAGTTTTCATTTTTACCATTTTCTCATTAATTTCTTCTTTTTGTTTGAGTTTGGAACCTCTTTTGTACCAACAATCATCTGTAAGATGATTGAACAAACCACATACTTCACATGGTTTCTTCTTCATCTTAGGTTGATCATCAACTAAAGATGGTGAAGCAACAGAAGACTTGTTCTTCAATGCTTTGAAGCATTGGTTGCTTTCTTGACAACCTCTTTAGTAGTCTTCAAACTCTTTCTACTGCCAGTTTTCTTCTCTTCAGTGCTGACAGCAGTTGAAGTTTGAACTTCAGGTGTTAAATCCTGCTCTCCAGTCCTTTCAGGACCTTCAGGATTAACTCCTGAGTTGATCAACCTATTGATCATGTGAATGTCAGCATTTGGACCATCAACATCAGCTGATAGGTTCAAAGAGGGACTTGATGCTGACTGCTACTTCTGATTGTGCTGTATCAGAAGGTAGATCACATGATGTGATGGATTGGTTATCACTCTCACCATCAGATTCTACCTCTGCTCTTGGGGTAAAATCTGTAGGTGGAGCAGTGTGATTGTAGCCAATTCCAAACTTCACATTTGAAGCAGATTGCTTACTAAGAAGCATTTCAAAACCTTTGCATGATTGTACCCATCTATCACACTCGACCTGGGTAACTGCAAGGGTTTCTTTGAGATCTTTGTACTTCTCTAGAAGTACATCTTCTCTAGCCTTATCATCAATTATTTGGCAATTCAGTTTATAAACCTCATCATTTTTATCTTTGAGCACAAACTCAAACTCAGCTTGTTTTTGGAAATTATTTGTTCTAGCTCAATGTTCTTATTAATTAAAGCTACATTTGCTTCTCTAATGGAAGCAAATGCTGCTATGCTATGCATGGTTCAGAACATAATTTGGCTTTTGCCTCAGAGGATACCTGTGATACCTGAGGTGTAGAGGCATTGGAAGAATGAAGTATCAGCAGACTCCAAAGCCATAAGAGCTAGATTCCCAAAGGGACTGTCACCACCATGTTGACCAGCACCTGAGAACAGTTGATCATGACCAGACAAGTCATCTGGTAAACTGCTCCAGTCAACAACTCCTGGGGTGAAGAAGCTGTGTTGTTGAGATGGAGGTTGTTGATGAGATAGGGAAGGCTGAGGTTCTGGTAATGCATGAGGTTGTGGTGTCATAGGAACTTGAACTTGATTTGACTGTGGCATGTAATAACAAGGGTACTGATATGGCATTTGACCCTGAGGAACAAAATATGCCGGAGATTGTTGTTGAGGATGATGACTAGATGTGACAGGATGTTGCCCTCTGTGTTGTTGACTATTTCCAGGAAAAGTCACAAAGGGTGCAGTAGAGTTAGATCCAGTTGATCTACACTCTCTTGCAAAGTGTCCAAGCCGTTGGCATTTGTGACACCTCAACTTGCTCTTGTCAAAACCAACTTTGGTTTTGCCAGAGAGTCCTGGGAATTTTCTTCCAGTTCTTTTGTAGAACTTCTGAGATCTGATATTTATCAAGGCCATTTGGCTCAAAATATCCATCTCTTCTAAGTCATCATCAGCAATCCCCTTGAGATCATCCATAATGAAACATAGATTGTCATTATTACACCCAGTGAACTGACCATCAACACTTACAAATGCAGAATCAGAAGTGCTTGAAGAGAAATTAATATGCTCATCATACTGGCATTCAGATGAAGCATATTCTGACTCATGACCCACCAAGGCAGTGTTGCCTTGTATAAAGTCTTCAGTGAGCTTTCCAGATGAAGACAGCTTTCTCTTCTGTTCTATCTCTCTCTCAAAAGTGAGCAATTTCCCATGGAGTTGGGTGAGAGATAGTTTGTCCAAACTTGCACTGGAGCGTAGGACAATAGTATATGTGTCCCATCTCTCAGGCAGTGATCTGAGAAATCTGTTATTCATCTGAATATTGGTGTATTCAAGTTTGACCATTTTTAGTTCAGAGATCAAACAAGAAAACCGCTCATATTGTTGAGTCAGTGTCTCACCCTTTCTATGAGAGAATGTCTCATATTGTTGGGCAAGAATTTCTCTATTATTTGCCAAGACCTCATCTGTTCCTCCAAATTGTTCTTTCAAAGCAATCCAGAGGTCATGGGCAGTTTCATGATGCATTAGCCCAGAATAGATTTCATTGGGCAATGCCATGGCCAGAATTCCATGGGCTTTTGCATCAATCTCAAGCAACTTCTTATCCTCATCTGAGTATTGCTCCCTCCTCTTCGGAACCATTTGATTGGTTTCCGGGTTATTCACCATAGGCTTGTGTGGACCATGTACCACTGATGTCCAACACCCTGCGCTGTTAACAGACAGGTGATGGAGCATACGTCTTTGCCATATGTTATACTCATTCCTAACCAGCATAGGAGGCTTGTTGAGGAACCAGTATTGTGAGGATCATTGGAGGAGGGAGTGGTCATTTTCAGTTCAAAAACAGTTTAGTTCAAGTTTTAAAAGTTTTAGACAAACCACAACAAACTCAATGAGAACCAAGAAAAGATCTCAGGATGAATGAGCAGAAATACAGAAAATTCAATCTCTATAACCGTTTCTTGCAAAAACAAAAGCTAATTCAATCAAACTTGGATCTTGAATAGCAGTTTCAATGATCAATTATTAGATCGATCAATGATTAACCTGCTCTGATACCATTTGACAGGATCAGTGATCACAAGTTTGATGTATCAGAATACAAAGCAGCGGAATACAACAAGAATTAGACAAATTGTAGCAAGCAATCGATACTTGTAAGCATTAAGATCGCATACGGTTATAGGGAGAGAATATGTATTTTGATTTCTAGGAATGTTATAGATGTAGAATATTTCTAATCAATCAATCATTTATTCCATTCATTACTCATTCCTCATGATTACAATAGGTTGTCACTCCTTATATAGAGTGCAACAACAATCACTGCTGTTATCACGGAAAGTGACAACTGGCAGATCCAATACAAAAAAACTAATTCTTAACAAACTACTGAAATGTTCACAACTACTGAGAACATATCAGCATGTTAAGTACAAATATAAAACTACTGAAACTACAACGACTGAAGAACAAGCTCTTCAGTCGTTTTACAAAACTACTGAAACAGAAAATAAAACTACTGATATCACAACTACTGAAGAAGTACTCTTCAGCAGTTGTGACAAACTACTGAGGCTTCAGTACTTGATCTTCAGACTTTGACCTTCAGGTGTTTCATCAGCTGATGACTTCAGTAGATATCATCAGCTGATGTCTTCAGTCTTTGTCTTCAGACTTTGTACATCAGTTGTTGATCTGCACACTTGTGAACTCTTCAGCTGTTGTACTTCAGTACTTGGTCTTCAGCTTCAGCACTTGTGTTCTTCAGCTGTTGTACTTCAGCACTTTGGTTCTTTAGCTGTTAAGGTCTTCAGCACTTGATCTTCAGCTGTTGAAGTCTTCAGCACTTGTCAAACTATGATGAGGCTTTCAGCAGTTGTTGTGATACCGTGGGGACTTAGAGGTTTTCTGATCTTGGCTCATTGGTTCTTTTGGTCCAACAATTGTTTAAATCTTTTTCATTATCAATTAATTACTGATTAGCTTTATAAATCCCAAACATTATTTTTACAAGTAGATGAAACCTATCCTGATTACCTCATATGGAAGTCTACGAACACCTTTTCAGCTGCTAAGGCCTTTTCACATGGACATCAGAGTACTGAGGGTTTTACTCAACGGTGACAGTATCATATCATAATCCTTTCCTTGCTCAGTGGATGAACTTCATTCTACTTTAGACCTTCGATACTGCTCTCATTCTTCTCATCTCTCTTCTTTCTCTATCATAGATGCTCAGCCTCCTTTTGACTTCCTGAAGGATCAAATTCATCTGATACTTCCTTTCCCTTCCGTTAACAAACTAACTACCAAAGCATGATTTATCTAGTCCTTGTTTCTTCAACCTCAGCACTCCAATCAAAGTTAGAAATCAAGGCAGTCTCCTTTTTGTGATTCATATTTTCCTTCTCCCTCTCAATTATTAATCTTGGAACTCTTGAATTACCGGAATAATGACAATTGGTGATGGACATTCATGTTTGAAATGTCCCAATTGTTCACAGTTGAAATATCTCAGTTTGGACTTATCAAATCCCAGTTTTGAATTAGATGTTTAACCTCTGAAGTTCTTTCGTCCAGTGCGCTCCATAAATCTTTGAGCTCTAAGAGTCAACATTGCCATTTGCACTGAAGGTCAGTTTCTTCAAGATCATCAGGATCCACCTGATACATGTCCTCTGTAGTCATTCCCTTCCCTTTCAACTCTCCAACTACAAGTGCTTCATAGCTTTGAACAAACATTCCAAAAAGAGCCATTGTTTCTGATGGAATTGAAGTTTCAACTTTTTGCCTTAGAGTTAGCCTGATCTCTTCCAACACTAACATTTCCTCCTGAGAATTACTTGTATTAAAACCTCCTTGAATTGAATTCTGTATTTGAGAGCTTGCATCGGATTATAGTAAAGTGGCCTTTTAAGTAAAACCAGATGTAGGCACCATGGTCTAGTTAAAGTCTCGTCTCTTCATGTCCAACTCAAAGGATTTAAGCTTATTGATAATATCCATCAGCTTGTAATCTGTGAACCCTCTTTCTTGCTTTAGCATCCTCACCGAATGGCTCCACTAAGGTGGGAGAGAGTCTAGTAGCTTGTTAACTTGTTCACTGTTGGAGAGCTTTTCATTGAATTTCTTTAAGTTGCTTAAAACTGTCAAGAAGCGATTTGTGAGATCTGTCAGACTCTCGTTCTTGTATCCAACAAAGGAATTGAATCCCTTCTCAGCTTGAATGCTCTTATCCTTTACCAGTTCATCGTTGCAATCATAGAACTCACATAGGGCATCGTAAAGAGATTTAGCTTTTTTATGCTCTGCAAAACGATTGTAGATGTCTAGTGCCAGGCATAGTGGTAATGCTCCAAAAGCTTTTGGTCACGATCAATCAGCTTCAGATCCTTTTTAGTGTAGGTAGATGGGTCCTTATTTTGAGAGACAACATCACCAACAGTGACAATTGGCATGTAAGGACCAGAAATAATTGATTCCCATTGGTTGTGGTCAGTGAAGAAGAAGAATGCTTTGAGACATCTCTTCCAATCTTCGAAATTGTCTCCGTTAATGAGTCTCGGTGGCCTATTGGGAGCAACACTTTCATGATCAGCAAGAGTGAGTGATGTTAACTTTGACATTGTAGTTTCTCTAGGATTGATGTAGTTTCGGCAAGAGAAGAGACAATTTCGCTGAAAATTCAGTAGTTTCACAGAAGTAGGTAAATTCACAGACAATTTCATAGAGAAGGCTAATTTTGCTGAGTTGGGTAATTTCACTGACAATTTCGGCAGCAGTTTCGCTAGCCGAATGTCACAAAATGTTTAGTTTCACCGATAAGTTCGCACGAAACAAGCTTAAACTTTCGTTCAAAATTACTTTCGACAGCAATTTCGCTTGTTAAACCTTCACAAGCACTGGTGAACTTTCGTTCAAGGAGACTAGTTTTGCAGAACAACAAGAAACTATTTCAATAGGGATAACACCAGTAGTTTTGGAGAAAGAACTTCACAATTCACTGAAAGAACACTAGTTTTGCTGGTCGAACCTTGAACCCTTTTTCAACCCAAAATCAATCTGAAATCATCAAAAATTCAATGAATTTGAGATCTGATGATTAGCAAAGCTTCCATACAACTCAATCAATTTCCATATCAAAAACGCAATATACTGAACTGAAAATTAATGGAAACTTGATATTGAACTAAAACAACCAAAAACTCAACAAATCATGAGCACTAAGGCTCTGATACCATATTGTTGGTCCATTTGATCGTATAACAGTGCAAATGAGATGAAGAATCATTCAATATCAAACACACAAACTAAATAAGATGAGCAAAGAAGATTGAACACAATAAGAACTCATTCTAAATAAGACAATGAACATCATAACACTTAATAACATCAAGCACAATGAGAAGGATTAACAATGATGGTTTTGCAAGCTTAGCCACAATGAGAATGATCAAAATCTATATATCACAGTCTTAGTTTCGCAAATAGTTTCGTTGTTCGCTGTTCTGCCGAAACTGTAGTTTCGCCCGGCAGAAACAATACTTTCGCCGAGCGAAATAATCAGCTGACTATGAGCAAAACTATAGTCGCTTATAGTTTCGCTAGACTGCCAAATAACATAAATCTAATTACATACAAAAGGAAACTAACAAAAGACCTATTACAATCAAAAGTAAACATTATAAACTAAGGTGAGTCCAACCTATACATGATCTTCATGGTATCATAACCACTTGCTATTCTGGGTAATTTTGTCACAAATTCCATGGCAATGCATTCCCATTCCATTTCTGAATTTTGGGTTGTTACAGAAGTCCAGATGGTTTGTGATATTCTGCCTTTACCTTGGAGCAGGTCATACATTGGTTAACATATGAAGCTATTCTCCTTACATGTTAGGCCACTGGTAGAATTCCTTTACATGGTGATACATTTTGTCGATCCCTAGGTGAATTAATTACCTTGATTTATGTGCTTCATCGAGAATCACTTTGCGTAAATCTCTGTACTCCGGACCCATACTCAATTTACAAAATGCATCAACTTATCGGAGTCAGGTGTTGTTGAGTACCTGTGAATCCAAGGACCGCAATCAGGAATTATCAGCTAATTGTTGAGCATGGACTCTATATCTTTCTACTTCCTCAACACATATTGATGAACATAACCTGTCTCTTACCTCACTTGCCATGGGTGGCACTTTGTTTTCCATGTGGGCCATTAGAGCTTGATTTTCTTCTAAGACTTCCTTCTCATACAAACTCCAGTCACATGTTCCATTTTGAAGAATGAACAGCCCAGATTCTTTTGAGCTACTAGTTCCTGCTGGTGTATTGGTGGCTAATGGGGATGAGTTGGCCACTTGGGGCTGTCTAAAGAATCTTTGAATTGATGGAGGTTGGTTAGCCTGATGATTCTGATGTTGTGCTGAGTCAGAATTTTGTTGGTTTCACTCTCTTGAAAAGTGTCCATAGAGATTGCACTTGAAGCATCTAATCTTTGACTTATCAACTCTAGTTCATGATGATTTACTTGCAGCTGCCAAATTCTTGTTTCTTCTTAGATAGTGTTTAGCTCTATAGGAAATCATTGCCATTTTCCATTGAAGATCCATCTCCTCCACTACATCCGAAGGCAGTTCTTCTAAATCTTGTTGACACATGTTGGTAGTGGGCAATGAACTTCCTAGGTAAGCTTGAAAGCTTGAACTGAAAGCTGCAAAAGCTGCTTTTGTTCTTCAGAGTCTAGAATGATAGTGATAGACTTTATCTAAACAATCATGATAACTCATCCGCGTCCACCCAATCATTACGAGCGATCCTCCAAAAGGAACGTCTAAATCATAACAACTTTATTGATTGGTATCGAAAATTGAGAATCGTTCTCAAGCAAGAAAGACGATCATATATTTTAGACGACCCTATCCCCGATCAACCTGCTGAGGATGATAAGGAGGCCTATAACGATTGGCTAAAGTACACTGAGGACTCCGTCCAAGTGTCTTGTCTCATGCTAGCGAGCATGACTCTAGATCTCCAAAAGGAGTATGAACATCACGGAGCTTATGACATGATAACTCAGCTGAAGGAAACGTTCCAATAGCAAGCAAGGATTGAGCGCTTCGAAACGGTTCGAGCACTCCATGCATGTCGTATGGACGACAACCAATCGGTTTCATCTTATGTACTTAAGATGAAAAGTCATATTGACCGCCTCGAGAGGCTTAATTGTCCCGTCTCGAAGGAATTAGCCACGGATTTGATCCTTAATGGCCTTACCAAGAAGTTCGAGACATTTGTGTTGAATTACAACATGAATGCATGGGACAAGAGCATTGGTGAACTTCACTCAATGCTTAAAACGCCGAGGCGGCCATGGGTAAAAGGGTTTTACCCGTTCTCCCCATCAATGAAGGTGGGAACAAGAAAAGGCCTCATCCCGCACCAAGGCAAAGGTTGCCAAGGGTAAGGGACCCGTATGGGGAAAGGGGAAAGGGGTGGCAAGGGTGCCACCCAAACCACAAGAGAAGAAGCAAAAGGTTGCTACAATGACCCATGCTTCAAGTGTGGGGAGATTGGACATTGGGCAAGAAATTGTCCTATCCATCTCAAGAGTTGAAAGCCAAGAGGGATGCCGGGCAGACCTCAGGTACAATATACATGATTCATATTGATCTTAATGTTACATCTTCAAACACATGGGTATTAGATACCGGATATGGAACTCATATTTGCAATGTGTTGCAAGGGTTCAAAAGAAGTAGGGACTTCAATCAGGGGATGTTAGCCTCTTCATGGGCAATGGAACCAAAGTCCAAGTTGAAGCTTGTGGGGACTACATCTTGAAACTTCCAAGTGGCTTGGATGTTATTTTGAAGAATGTTTTGTATGCTCATAGTTTGACTAGGAACATTATTTCTGTATCCCAGTTAAGACTTTATGATTATGTATTATCTTTTGTTGAAATGATATTCATGTTTCTTTAAATGATATGTTCTATTTTAAAGCTATAGCCATTAATGGTATTTATGAATTGGTTCATGAAAATACTTTAAATAGTTCATTGTACCATACTAGCACCAAGAAACTCAAGTTGGATTTGAGTGATACCTATCTTTGGCATTGTCGTCTTGGTCATATAAACAAGAAACGTATACAAACACTTCAAAAGAATGGTCTTTTAAAAACGAATGAATGTGACTCATTTGATGTATGTGAATCTTGTTTACAAGGTAAAATGACTAAGGCACCCTTTAGTGGAACTAACGAAAGGGCAAAAGATTTATTAGGAATCATACATTCGATGTATGTGGTCCTTTTAAGCCAATGACTAGGAATGGTGAAAGATACTTCATTACCTTTACCGACGATTATAGTCTCTATGGCTATGTGTACTTATTAAGGCACAGAGATGAAGTTTTTGAAATGTTCAAAATCTTCAAGAATGAAGTGGAAAATCAACTCAACAAGTCAATTAAAGTTCTCCGTACCGATAGAGGAGGTGAATACCTAAGTGATGCTTTTCAAGATCATCTTAGGAGTTGTGGGATGTCTCACAACTCACTCCACCTGGAACACCAAAACACAATGGTGTGTCTGAGAGGAGAAATTGAACCTTAATGGATATGGTCCGATCTATGATGGCTAGAAGCACATTACCTCTATCATTTTGGGGTTTCGCTTTGCTCTCCGCGGCCTGTATTTTAAATATGGCTCCAACCAAAAAGGTGGAAAGGACACCTTTTGAGATATGGCATGGAAGAGTTCCATCCCTATCATACTTAAGGGTCTGGGGTTGTGAGGCTTATGTTAAGACTACCACCCCAAACAAATTGGAAGTCGGATCCACCAAGTGTATCTTTATTGGATATCCTAGAGATTCTATGGGATATTATTTCTATGATCCACTGGAACAAAAGGTATTTGTTGCCAGAAAGGGTGAGTTCTTAGAGGCAAAGTTCCTTATGGAAGGAACTAGCAGTAGAATAGTGGATCTTGAGGAGGATCAAGAACCACAACCCGATGCACGTTTGGTTGAAACTAGCACTCAACATGAGGATGTTGAGGACGATCAAGCGGTTGATCAATACACACAAAACGTTCGCAGAAGTGGTAGAACTAGTAATCCACCTGAAAGATATGGATTTTTCATGGATGGATGCTATGTGGTAGATTCAGATGAACCAACCACATACCAGAATGCAGTGTCCAGTTTGGATTGTGACAAATGGCTTGAGGCCATGAATGTTGAGATGCAATCCATGTATGACAATCAAGTTTGGGAACTTGTTGTACCACCTCTTAATTCCAAAGTAGTTGGAAGCAAGTGGGTTTTCAAGAAGAAAACTGATATGCATGGAAACTTGGATACTTATAAAGCTAGACTTGTAGCAAAGGGTTTCACTCAAACTCAAGGGGTTGATTATGATGAAACCTTCTCACCTGTTGCGATGCTAAAGTCTATAAGGATATTGTTTGCCATAGCTGCTTATTATGATTATGAGATTTGGCAAATGGATGTCAAAACCGCTTTCCTAAATGGATATCTTGAGGAAGATGTCTATATGGTTCAGCCTGAAGGTTTTGTCGATCCAAAACATCCTAATAAAGTATGCAAGTTAAAGAAATCAATCTATGGATTGAAACAAGCATCGAGAAGCTGGAATCATCGTTTTGATGAGGAGGTAAAGAAATTTGGCTTCATCAAAAACGCTGATGAGGCTTGTGTGTATAAGAAGGCTAGTGGGAGCACAATAACTTTCCTAGTATTGTATGTTGATGACATACTACTATTTGGAAATGACATTCCAACCTTGGAAGGTGTAAAAACCTGGCTTGGAAGTTGTTTTTCCATTAAGGATCTTGGAGAAGCTGCCCATATTCTAGGAATAAGATTTATAGGGATAGATCAAGGCGGTTGATTGGTTTGAATCAAAGTGCATACATTGATAAGATCTCGAAAAGGTTCAAGATGGAGAACTCTAAGAAAGGTACCGTACCTATTCAAAGAGGAACGATATTGAGTACGACTCAATGTCCTAGCTCAAAGGATGAGCAAGATAAAATGAAGGCAATCCCATACGCATCTGCTATTGGATCCATCATGTATGCAATGATATGCACTCGACCAGACGTGTCATGCGCCTTAAGCATGACAAGTCGTTACCAGCAAAATCCTGGAAACAGTCATTGGATGGCTGTTAAGAACATACTTAAGTACCTAAGGAGGACAAGAAATATGTTCCTAATCTATGGATCTGGTGATGAGGAACTCGTTGTAAAAGGTTACACGGATGCGAGTTTCCAAACCGATCGTGATGATTCTCGGTCATAATCGGGATATATTTCATTCTGAATGGAGGAGCGGTCTCTGGAAGAGCTCCAAACAGGATGTGGTGGCTCTATCAACTACAGAATCAGAATACGTCACCGCCTCATTGGCAGCTCAAGAAGCTACATGGTTGAAGAAATTCATTGCCGATCTAGGAGTTGTCCCTTCCATTCAGGACCCCCTAGAGATCTTTTATGATAACGAGGGTGCGATTGCTCAAATCAAGGAACCTCGTGCTCATCAAAAGACAAGGCACATTGAGCGGAGATTCAACTACGTACGAGATGAAGTTGAAAAGGAAAGATATGTATTCGCAAAGTTCACACGGATCAAAACATTGCGGATCCTCTCACGAAGCTCCTTGAAAAGGCAAAGCATGAAGGTCATACTTGTGCCATGGGACTTCGATATTCTAGTGATTGGATTTGATCTATAAATTTTGTATTTGGATATATGGAACTCCTTATTATTTGAATAGAATTATTTGGTTATAATGTTTCAATAATGTTCCAATTTAGCATGTTTAATCCATGAGTAAATTGTTTACTCTAAATGTCTGTAGTCGTTCATACTTGTGGGAACAAGTGTGAGGGTATGATTATTATGAACTTAGATTGGTTGATATTCATAAGGATGAATATAGAGCATGTTGGACCAAAAGAACCAATGAGCCTGATCAGAGAAACCTCTAAGTCCCACAGGACATCACAACAGCTGAAGAAGACCTGATCAGCTGTTCTACAAAGTCTGAAGAATACAACTACTGATGTATTTCTGAAGTACTGAAGACAAAGACTGAGACAATAGCTGAAGATCTAAAGTCTGAAGACTTCAACAAGTACTGAAGACAAAGACTGAAGATCAACAGCTGAAAGACAAAGTCTGATGTTCAAGTACTGAAGACATCAGCTGACGCTAACAGCTGATGACAACAGCTGAAGAGGGCTTCTTCAGTTGTTGTGATGGTTTTTCTTCATCAGTAGTTTTCTTTTCCTTTCAGTGGTTTGTTTACTTTTCTGTAGTTGTTTCCTTTTCAGTACTTGTAAACAACTGAAGAGGTTGTTCTTCAGTTGTTGTAGTATCAGTAGTTTTATGTTTTTCAGTAGTTGTAAATAAGATGTTTAACACTTAGGAACATTTGTAAGAAGATGTCAGTTGTTGACATCTTCAGTAGTTGTTAAACATCAGTAGTTATAAAACGGTTACATGTCACTTTCAAGTGACATCAGCCTACGTCACTCTTTCCTTTATAAGGAAGGATGACTCACCTGTAATCGTGCCATTGAGGCCGACAATCTTAATGCAATATTCCTTTTGTCGGATATTTCTCTCTCTATAACAAAATTCTTTTATCGTTTTATATCGAATGTTCTTGCTTGAATTTGTCTAATTCTGAGCTATTCCGCTGCTATATCTGTTCAATCGATTAAACCAAGAGGCTGAGATCCTAACAAATGGTATCAGAGCAGGTTAATCATTGATCGATCTAACAATTGATCATTGAAACTGTTCAATCGCTCTAAGTTTGATTGAATTAGCAAATTCGCAAGGATCTGTTATAGAGATTGAGAGTGTATCGCTTCTGGCCGTTTTATTTGAGGTTCTGTGTGGTTCTGAGCTAAATTTATTGTGATTTTACTTGAATCTGTCTGAATTTCCACAATGACTACTTCTTCGAATGATCCTTTCAATACTGGATCCTCTACCAAGCCTCCGATCTTGGTGAGGAATGAGTATAACATTTGGCAGAGAAGATTGCTCCATCACCTGTCTGTCAATAGCTCAGGTTGTTGGACATCTGTGGTACATGGACCACATAAGCCAATGGTGAATGATCCGGAAACAAACCAGTTGGTTCCAAAGAAGAAGGAGCAATACTTCGATGAGGACAAGAAGTTGTTTGAAATCGATGCAAAAGCCCATGGAATTTTGGCTATGGCTATTCCTAATGAGATTTACTCTGGGCTTCTGCATTGTGAGTCTGCTCATTACCTCTGGAAAGCCATCAAAGAACAATTTGGTGGTACTGATGAGGTTTTAGCAAACAACAGGGAAATCCTCGCCCAACAATATGAGACTTTCTCTCATAGAAAGGGTGAGACTCTGACTCAACAATTTGAGCGGTTTTCATGTTTAATCTCTGAATTGAAAATGGTTAAACATGAATATACCAGGAGTCAGATGAACCATAGATTCCTAAGATCACTGCCTGAGAGATGGAACACATATACCATTGTTCTACGCTCAAATGCTGATGTTGATCGCCTATCTCTCACCCAACTTCATGGGAAACTGCTTACATTCGAGAGAGAGATAGAGCAGAAAAGGAAATTGGTTTCATCTGGCAAGCTTACTGAGGATTTTGTCCAAGGGAACACTGCCCTGTTGGACATCAAGAGTCAGAATATGCGTCATCTGAAAGCCAGTATGATGAGCATATTGATTTCTCTACAAACACTTCTGAGCCTGCCTTTGTGAGTGTTGATAGTTATTCTGCTGGTAGTAATAGTGACAATCTATGTTTCATCATGGATGATCTCAAGGGGATTGCTGATGATGACTTAGAAGAGATGGATATTTTGAGTCCAATGGCCTTGATAAATATCAGATCTCAGAAGTTCTACAAAAGAACTGGAAGGAAATTCCCAGGACTCTCTGGCAAAACCAAAGTTGGTTTTGACAAGAGTAAGTTGAAGTGCCATAAATGCCACAGGCTTGGACACTTTGCAAGAGAATGTAGATCATCTGGATCTAACTCTCCTGCACCTTTTGTGACTTTCCCTGGCAATAGTCAACAAAACAGAGGGCAACAACCTGTCAATTCTGGTTATCATCATCAACCACAATCTCCTGCATATTTTGTTCCACACGGGCCAATGCCATATCCATACCCCTGCTATTACATGCCACAACCAGGCCAGGTTCAAGCACCCACTGCTCAGCAACCACATGCACTCCCTGAGCCTCAACCATCCTAATCTCATCAACCTAATCAACTTCAACAACACAGCTTCTTCACACCAGGAGTTGTTGACTGGAGCAGCTTACCAGATGATGTGTCTGGTAATGAACAACTGTTCTCAGGTGCTGGTCAACATGGTGGTGAGCATCCCTTTGGAAATCTAGCTCTCATGACTTTGGAATCCTCTGATGGATCATCCTCAAGTACCTCTTCAACATAGGTATCACAGGTATCCTCTGAGGCTAAGGCCAAATTATGTTCTGAAACTTGCATAGCAGCATTTGCCTCTATTAGAGAAGCAAATGTGGCTTTAATCAATAAAAATGTAGAGCTAGAACAAATAATTTCCAAAAATAAAGCTGAGTTTGAGTAAGAGAAAACTGATGAGATTTACAAATTAAAATTCCAAATCTCTGATGATAAGGCTAGGGAGGATGTACTCTTAGAGAAGTACAAAGACCTCAAAGATACTCTTGCTGTCACCAAGTAGAGTGTGATCGATGGGTACAATCTTGCAAGGGCTTTGAAATGCTTCTTAGTAAGCAAACAGCTTCCAATGTGAAGTTTGGAATTGGTTATAATCACACTGCTCCTCCTACAGATTTTGCTTCAAGAGCAGGAGTAGAATCTGATGGAGAAAGTAATGACCAATCCACCTCATCATGTGATTCACTACTTGATAAAGCATCATCAGTAGTTGAAGTCAGTAGTAATCCCTCTGTGAACCTATCAGCTGATATTGATGGTTCAACTGCTGACACTCACATGATCAATGAGTTGATCAACCCAAGTGTTATCCCTAGAAGTACTGAGGGTACTGGAGAGCAGGGGATAACATCTGGAGTTCAAATCCCAATGACTGACAGCACTGAAGAGAAGAAAACTGTCAGTAGGAAGGATCTGAAGCCTACTAAGGAAGTTGACAAGAAGGCAAAAAGTGCTTCTAACTGCTGAAGAGCAAGTCTTCAGTAGTTTCATCTTCTTCAGTTGATGATCAACAGAAGATGAAGAAGAACCATGTGAAATATGTGGTCTATTCAATCATCTCACAGATGATTGTTGGTACAAAAAGGGATCCAAACTCAAACAAAAGGAGAAAATTAAAGAAAACTTGGCTAAAATGAAAACTGAGTTTGAGTCCAAGTTTGTACCAGCAGCATCAAATCCTGGTACTCCTATGTCCAAAAAGAAATCTAAAAGGGAAGGAGTGCAACAGGCAACAGCTGAGGTTGCTCAAAAGAAGATGGTGCAACACAAGAACTCATCATCAAACACCAATACCAATGTGTCTGAAGAGCTGAAAGCTCTTTCCCAGAATCAGACACAGCTGGTAATGATGGTTCAACATCTGTTGGGAAGAGTTAACCAACTTGATGGCCCTGTGTTGAAACCCCAGAAAAGGAGATCCAAGCCAAAGGATTCCTCTTCTACACCATCTCCTTCACCTCAAGCTATTGTGCCCAATAAACCTGTTAGTTTACCATCTATGATGAGACTAGGCCAAAACCAAAAAGGTTTGGGTCTCCAAAACTAACTGATTGTTTATTAATGCAGGTTTCTCCAACATGCCAAAGTAGCATCTGGTATGTAGACAGTGGGGGATCTTTGCATATGACTGGGAACAACTCACTTCTTAATGACTACTCTCCAGGAAGGAAGGGATTTGTTTCCTTTGGCAATGATGCAAAAGGTTACATCATCGGGAAGGGCTTTGTTTCCAATGGGGAAATAAGGTTTGATGATGTCAACCATGTGGAAAATCTCAAGTATAACCTCTTGAGTGTCAGTCAATTGTGTGACAAAGGCCATGTTGCCCTTTTCACAAGCCAGAACTGCAGGATTCTGTCATCCAAAGTTCTGAGTTTGATTGACAACGTATTGGATGCTCACACTCTCCTGAAGGCCAACAGGACAGGAAGAGTGTATGCCTTAGATCTTTCCAAGAAAATAGATCTCCAAGGCCTTCCTTGCCTATTTTCCAAGGCCTCTCCTCAAGAATCAAATCTATGGCATAGAAGGCTGGGACATGTTAACTTCAAGAACATGAATCAGCTGATACACCATAGTTTAGTAAGGGGAATGCCTATGAAGGAGTTCAAGTGTGAAAACAACTGCACTGCTTGTTTGAAAGGAAAACAGCACAAGGTTTCATTCCCACCTATTGAAGAACCAAAGTCCACTGCCTGCTTACAACTTCTTCACATGGATCTCTTTGGTCCTGTGAGAGTGATGAGTATGGCACAGAAGAAATACTATCTGGTAATTGTGGATGATTACTCCAGATTTGTATGGACTTTCTTTCTACATTCAAAGGATGAAGCTGCACAGAAGATCATAAACTTTGTGTTGTATGCTGAGAAGCAGTATTCCCTCTCAGTCAAGTGTATTAGAAGTGACAATGGAACAGAATTCAGGAACAATACACTTGATGAGTTCTACCTTTCCAAGGGAATAAAGAGGCAGTTTAGTATTCCAAGAACTCCTGAACAGAATGGAGTTGTGGAGAGAAAGAACAGGACCCTCATTGAAGCTGCAAGGTCTATGTTGGCTGATTCTGGACTGCCATTGACCTTTTGGGCTGAAGCTGTCAACACAGCATGCTATGTGCAGAATAGAGTGCTAATAAATCAGAGGTTGATGAAGACTCCATATGAAGTTCTACATCATTTGGCCCCTCTCATTTCATTCTTTAGAGCATTTGGGTGTCCCTGTTTCATTCTCAACACAAAGGATCAGCTCCAGAAATTTGATCCTAAGGTGGATGCAGGGTACTTTGTTGGTTATTCATCAACTTGCAAGGCATACAGAGTCTTCAACTGCAGAACAAAGATGGTTGAAGAGACTCTACATGTCAAGTTCAATGAATCTCCTAAGGACAAGATTCCACTAAGCCCTATGGAGCTCTTTGATTTGGACATACTGCAATATGTTCCTTATCAATCTCCTGTTGTTGCTCCTGTCAACAGTTCACCACCTGGTGTTACTGCTGAAGATGATGATGATAGTAGTAATCACCTCTTCAGGTTTAGTGACCAACTGCCTGAGTCCTCTAAACCTGATGCTCCTGTAGCTCCAGCAGCACCATCCATAACAAATGCTGATGAGATTTCTGCATCCTCAACTTCATTTGAGTTGCCACCATCTTCATGGTTTCAAGAATCCGCATCAACATCTGCTGCTGCTGAAGGTCCTACAAACACTTGCACAGATTTGATTGTTTACCAAGAGCTGAAAAATCACCCAATCTCAAATTCTTGGTGATATCAATGCTGGTGTTTCAACCAGAAGCCAGTTGTCCAATTTCTGCTTCTATGCTCTCTTCATCAGTCAGCTAGAGCCAAAGAACTATCATGTAGCTTTGAGAGACAATGGATGGGTTGAAGCCATGCAGCTTGAGCTTCTTCAGTTCAAAAAACAGCAAGTGTGGGAGCTTGTTCCTCTACCCCCAGGTAAGTGTGCAATAGGCACTAAATGGGTGTTTAGGAATAAAACTGATGAAAATGGGCTAATTGTTAAGAATAAGGCCAGACTGGTTGTGCAGGGGTTTGCACAAGAAGAAGGTATTGATTATGATGAAACCTTTGCCCCTGTAGCCAGACTGGAGGCAATTAGATTGTTTTTAGCCTATGCTGCACTCCACAATCTTAAAGTTTTTCAAATGGATGCAAAAGTGCTTTTCTATATGGTAACATAAAAGAAGAAGTTTATGTGTGTCAACCACCAGCTTTGAGGATAATAAGCACCCAGAATGGGTATATAAGCTTGATAAAGCTCTTTATGGGTTGAAACAAGCACCTAGAGCCTGGTATGAGACCTTATCAAACTTTCTTCTACAGAATAATTTCACTAGAGGCTCCATAGATAAAACTTTATTTATTAGAAGGTGGATCAGCATAAGCTACTTGTTCAATTTATGTTGATGATATTATATTTGCATCCTCTGATCCCCAATTGTGTGAGGATTTCCAAAACTTAATGCAACAGAAGTTTGAAATGAGTGCAATGGGAGAATTACAGTTCTTTCTAGGTTTGCAAATCAAACAAAAAGCTGATGGAATTTTCATTCATCAGTCTAAATACACAAAGATCTTTTGAATAAGTTTGATTTACAAAACTGTAAACCCTGTTCTACTCCCATGTGCAACACCACACAATTGGATGTTGATCAGAAAGGTAAAGATGTTGATGAAACTCTTTACAGATGTATGATTGGTTCCTTGATGTATTTAACAGCTTCTAGACCAGATATTATGTTTGCTACATGTGTTTGTGCTAGATTTCAGGCTACACCTAAGGAGTCTCATCTGATTGCAGTCAAGAGGATCTTTAGATATCTGCAAGGTACACAATCTCTAGGCTTATGGTATTCCACTGGACATTCTTGCAAATTAGTTGCTTTCTCTGATAGTGACTATGCAGGGTGTAAATTGACCAGGAAATCAACTTCTGGTGGATGTCAATTCCTAGGCAACTGTTTGATTTCTTGGCAAGTAAGAAACAAACAAATCTTTGCTACATCCACTGCTGAAGCCGAGTACATTGCTGCTGCAAGTTGTACATCCCAAGTACTCTGGCTTCAGAATCAACTTTTGGATTATGGCATTACAGAGACTAAGACTCCATTATTAATGGATAGTGCTTCAGCTCTTGCATTGTCAAAATCCAGTCCAGCACTCTAGGACCAAACATATAGAAATTAGACATCATTTATAAGAGATTTGTTTGAAAAGGTCTAATTAATCCTATGTTTGTGCCTAGTGCTGATGAGCTTGCAGACATTTTTACTAAGCCTTTGGATAGTTCAACTTTTGCTGGATTCTGTATGCCCAAGACACATAGAACATTGATGTGGTTAGTACGTTGTGATCCAAGTCGGGTCATACCCAATAACAAGCTTAGCAAACACCAATTAATATTTAATTGATGATATGATCATGCAATTAAATAATTACACCAATTTAGAAAATGGGTTTTCTAAATAAATTGTATGTGAGAAAGAACAAATTATGAGGATATTTTGTTCATAGATATTATTTGTTATGTTGTTTAAATTAGTTAAGCAACATCAAATAATAAAAGTGTGTGTGCATATTTTATATAATTAAAAGGTTAATTATGTAATTTATAAAATATGTCAAATTAAAAGAGTCTTAAAAAAAAAGGGGGAAAAACCCTATTAAGGGGTTTTCGGCCGCCCCCTTGGGGCACCCCCTTTTTGTTCTTCCTTTTGTGTGTGTTTTGGAGATATGGCTCCTAAGATACACACATACACACACTCTACTTCAGATCTCTCTCTCTCTAATGCAAAAGAGTCACAAGAACATAATCTTTCTTTTGGAAGAAGGATGTCATGGCTGGAACAAAGGATTTAGAATCCTCTTTGAAAGTTCACGGCTGGAACAAGTTTCCAGCAGCTTCTTGTGTCGATTTGGTGCTCAAATCCTAGCAAATGGGTGTTTTCTTGAAGGCTTGTGGGTATGAACACTTGAGGACATCTATTCTTGATGTTTTGGTCATCAAATAGCAGCCCCATCTTCACTTATATCAACGTTTTGACAGCTTCTAAAAGGTAGTTTTTGTGTTGATTTTGGTTGTTTTGTTTGCTTCTTGATAACTAGTTTATTCACATACATATGATCCTTTGACTTTGGGTTTGTTGAAATAAGATTATGAACTTTAATTTTCAGATTATTGAATAGAATATTAAGTTCTTATTCCGCTGCGTTTTCTTGTTTAAAATTGTTAAACAACATTGTTTTGGTACAACAAACCCAACATTGGCATCAAGAGCCGGTTATGTGGATGATTAGTTTCATGTGTTCTTGTACAATTGGTTATATAAGGTTTAACAACCAATTTTAGGGCTGTTTTGTATTGATTTGATGATACCCCAATCTTTCAAGGTTATATCAAACATGCTAGTGATTAAACCTTGAAAGAAAAGATATCAATTGGTTGATTGTGTTTTGTTTGGACAAAAGACCCTAGATTTTTGGTTTATGTTGGCTGAAAATTTAGGGTCAATGGGGTTCTTTTTGGTTCTTAGTATGATGTATATGGATACATAATTTTAGTGCATAACATAGCCTTGACCTTGGTTATTTTGGGTTTGGTTGATTATGGAATTGTCATGTTGATTGTATTCTTTCTTTATGGGTTGTAGTAATTTCTTTTGTGTTTCCTTTTGGTTTGTAATTTATTTATTCATTTGGCAATGTAATAAATAGATTAGGAGCATTTTTTCCTTTACTAGAAAATATGTATTAGGATGTATATATTTTGTAAAAGAAGATGCTCGGGAAGGAAGCAAAAGGAAGACACAAAGGATGGACTTGAAGCATTTGGATGCAAGTTCAAGTGGGGGTCTTTGGAGATCTCATCATTTGTGTTGTGTTGAACCCTTAGGAAAAGACCTTATGACAACACTTGTGATGGCAAACAAGTGTAGTCAACTTAGTGGCTATGGTTATGCACATATGTTTGTATGATTATGCTTGTTTGTTTTATGTTGATTGTTTGATATATGAATATGCTTAACAATCTAAATAAATTATGATAACAAGCTGAATTTTATGGTTCTAAATCATTAAGTATTAATAAAAGGTTATTAAGAGGATTAATGATTTCAAAATAAAAGAGGTTTTATTAAAAGAGAACCATAGGGTACCATGTATTTGAAAGCATGCAATTACAAGGTACATAGGTTTTCAAGTCTAAAATTAATGGAAACTAAAACCCTTTGGTAACAAGTCTAACACATCCTTTTACACGACACTCGAATCACTTGGGAACTACTTGTGGGATAAAGGTCACCTAACCACTTGTAGGGAACTTGTGTCCTTGAGGTGAGTCTAACATACTTGTGGGATAAAGGTCACCTAACCGCTTATATGTAAAAACTCACACGTGTGTGTAAGTAGGACGACTTGAATTGGAAACCATGTGCTTAGGGTCACCGAAGCATGGCTTACAATGGTGTTGATGGGATTAAACATGCCGACTAAACATATGATGTTTAACCGATCCCATAAGACTAGAAGTTGCAATAGGTTGCAATTGTCAACTGTTGACTACCTTGTTAATTTAAATAATGGGATAAAGGTCACCTAACCATCATTTAAATGTAACGTTGGATTCTAGATTTTAATTGTTAATTGTCTATGAGACATTTAAGGGTATTAACGATTAAAATAAATTATGAGAAATACTAATATGAACTTTGTCAATTTTGTAATGATGACCTCTAACTATAATGCTACCACCCCGATCGTCCCTTCCCTATCACTGAGACCTATTCTCGAGAGGGATAGTCCTAACATAATTATCTTATGGACTCATTTTGAAACTTGAGAATCGTTCTCAAGAATGAGTAAAGGTCTATGTCCTTGACGATCCCATACCTCACCAACCCATGCTGTTGATGTTATGGCCTTTTGACGATTGAGTTAAGCACACTAAGGATTCTGTGCAAGCATCCGATCTCATGTTGGAATATGATTCCCAGACTCCAAAAGGGTTTGGAGCCTCATGAGGCACATGACATGTTAATCTAAAAGGAAATGTTCCTTCCGCAAACTTTAGTAAGATTGCTTTGAAACGGTTCAAGCACTTTATGCATGTCACATGAAAAGACCCAATCGATATCATCTTATATATTCTTAAGATAAAAGCCATATTGATAGCCTCAAGATGCTTTACTATCCTGTCTCAAAGTAGTTGGCCAAGGATTTGATCCTTGATTGCCTAACTAAAGGTTTGAGACATTCATAATAAACTGTAATATGAACGGATGGGACATGAGCATCGGTGAACCTCATGCAATGCTCAAAGCAACCGAGGCGGGGATAAGTAGAGAGGTTCTACCTATTCTCTCGATCAATAAGGGAGGCTATAAGAAGTGGCCATCCCGATCCTAAAGCAATTATTGCTAAAGGAGGAATAAATCAAAGCAGAGGTTAAAGCGAAACCTCAAAACCTAAGCTTATGAAGCCTAAGGTAACGGAGAACGATCCATGCTTTGAGTATGGAGAGATAGGACTATAAAAAGGGTATTGTCCCTTCTATCTCAAGGAGTTGAAACACAAGAAGGGTTTTGGGCAAACCTCAAATACAATTCCATGATTCATACGCTGTTTTAAAAGCCATTTCTTCAATCACATGGGTATTGGATACCGGATGTGAGACTCATACTTGCAATTGTTGCAAAAGGGTTCAAAAGAAATGTCCGCTTCAAGAAGGGAAACTCTATTTTGAGACCTTCAAATGGTTTGGAAGATGTTCTCAAAACATTTTTGTATGCACCTAGTTTGACTAGGAACATAATTATTGTTTCCTATTAAAACAATATGATCATGATTCAAAGTTTGTAAATAATGGTATTGAGTTTTGAATGATGTATATCATTTTAAAGATATGCCTTTTAATGATTTCCATGAATTGGTTCATGATAGATCATCCTATTATAACTCATTCATACACCTTAGCATAAAGAAACTTAAAATGGGTTTAAGTTATTACTATCTTTGACATTGTCGTCTTGGTCACATTAACCAGAATTGGATTCAAACACTTCAAAAGAATGGTCTTTTGGAAACAAATGAAAATGTTTCATTTGATAAGTATGAACCAAAGACTAATTAGGAATGATGCATTTGGATGTATATGATCCTTTTAAGACAATGTCTAAGACTGGTGAAAGATACTTCATTATTGTTATCAACGATTACAGTCGCTATTATTGTGGGCACTTGATGACACATAAGTATGAAGCTTTTGAAATGTTCAAAATCGTCAATAATGAAGTAGAAAATCAGCTCCGTGTAGTTATCTATGCTCTTCATTCAGATAAAGGAGAAACTGAACCCTATTTGGATATGGTTCAATTTATTATGGCTATGAACTTACCACCTTTATCATTTTGGGTTTTCGCATCGCTCTCTAAGGCTCATATTATGAATATGACCCGGACAAAGAAAGTGTGTATTCATTTGGAGTCCAAAGAGACTGTATAAGATACCGTTTCTTTGACTCAACGAATCAAAAGTATTTATTGCTCCAAAGTCTATGGTTCTTGAAACCAAGTCCTTTATGGAAGGAATGACGTATAGAACTGTGGAACTTGATAAGGATCAAAATCCACAAGGCAATACACATTTGATTGACACTAGCAATCAGCAGGAGGTTGTTGATGAAGATCAAGAGGTTGATCAACACACACAAAACGTTCACAAATCTGGTAGAGTTAGTATTCCATCTGAAAGATAAGGATATTTCATGAATGGATGCTATGTGGTTATACCCTGTAGGCTAACCATACACCAAGATGTTATGTCCAATTTGGATTGGGACAAATGGCTAGAGGCCATGAACGTAAGGATGCAATTCATGTATAACAACCAAGTTTGGCAATTGGTTGAACCTCCACTTAACTCCAAATCGGTTGGATACAAGTGGGTTCTCAGGATGAGAAAAAATATACATGGACACTTGAATACTTATAAGTCAAGACTTATAGCATAAGGTTTTCATCAAACTCAATTGGTTGATTATGATGAAAGTCTTACGCCCGTGGCAATGCTAAGGTCGATTAGGATGTTAAGTGCCATAACTGCATATTTTGAATATGAGTTTTGGCTAATGGATGTCAAAACCGCTTTCCTTAATGGACATCTCGTAGAGACTGTCCACATAGTTCAGCATGAAGGTTTTGTCGATCCGCGACATCCCAATAAAGTATACAAGTTAAAGTGATAGATCTATGGATTGAAACAAGCATCAAAAGGTCATGTATATATGAAAGCTAGTGGGAGCATAATTGTACTTTCAACATTGTATTCAACCATGGAAGGTGTTAAAACCTTGCTTGGAAGATATTTTTCATAAAAGAATCTCGTTTTAACCACCCATATTTTGGAATAAGGATCTATAAGGATAGATCGAGGTGGTTGATAGGGCTAAACCAAAGTGCATATATAAAATCTTGAAAAGGTTCAAGATGGAAATCTCTTAGAAAGGTATGATACCCTTTCAAAGAGAGACCATGTTGACTACGTCTCAATGTCCAAGCTCATAGGATGAGCAAAATCAAATGAAGGATATCCCATACGCATCTGCTATAGGATCCCTCATTTGTCTCATGATATGCACTAAACCGGACGAGTCATGCTTATCAGGTATGACAAAGTAGATACCAATAGAAATAACCATTGAATGGTTGTTAAAAGTATGTTGATGCACCTTAGTAAGACTAAGGATATGTTTCTAATATACGGATCTGTTGAAGTGAAAATCTGTGTAAAGGGTTGCACAGATGAGGACTTCCAAAACAGATCGAAACAACTCTCGATCATAATCAGGTGTACTTCATTATGAATGGAGGTGTGGTATCCTTGAAGTGTTCAAAGCAGGACACGGTAGCATTATTCAGTCTAAAATCCGAATACATAGCCGCTTCATTGGCAGCTTTGGAAGCTGCATGGATAAGCTTGTCCATTGCTTATCTAGGGGTGGTCTCTACCATTCAAGACTCCCTAAAGATCTTTGGTAATTACGTGGGTGGGATTGCTCAAATCAAGGAACCCCGTACTCATCAAAGACTAAGCACCTTGAGCGGAGATTTAACATCATAAGGGATGGAGTTGAAAAGGGTAAAGATATGTATTCATAAAGTTCATAAAAGATCAAAACATTACGGATCCACTCACGAAGCTCCTTGTGAGGGCAAAGTATGAGGGTCATACTTGTGCCTTAGGACTTCGATATTCTAGTAATGGAATTGGTCTGTTTAGTATTGAAGTACGGAACAATTGTATTTTGACCTTTTGAGTCGTGTTCCCTTTTAGCATGTTTACATCCATGAATATGTTTATTATTCTAAATGTCCGTAGTCGGTCATATTTGTGGGAACAAATATGAATGTAAGACTATTATGAACATGGATTGGTAGATATTCATAAGGTATGAATATAGAGCAATTGGTTGCTACCAAGGTTCATAGATATTTGTGGGATGCAAATATTGGACTGACCCGCATCTCAATTTTACTACATGGAATCTTCTAGATTGATCATAAGTAAATTTGAGTAAAGGCGAATATCATTTGGTATCCTCTGACCTGAGATACATATTGGGTTTTGATATTCACCAAGTGTTATACCTTGAGCTAGTTCTTCGCTGCTCTGAAATAATGGTCAGTACATAAGGCTATGTTTAGGAACATAAGGTGATTGTGAGAAACGTATGTAGTCAAGATGGAATTTGTTCCTCTTATTCGTTGAGAGCATGATGTCTAAGGCCTGATTAAGTTAAATCAACAAGGAATGATCATTCTATGTCCTTGGATTTAACATGACATCTGTAACAAAAGGATAGATGATTGATTCACCTAAATCATTTCAAGTTGGATACTTGAAGGGGATGATGTTATTGAATGGCTTTAAGTCACGCGTATTAAGGGTAGTAAACCGTTGTTAGGCGGTATTTACTGCTTACATCAATCTTCTATGTATCTTGTGCAAGTGGGAGATTGCTGGATTCTGTATGCCCAAGACACATAGAACATTGATGTGGTTAGTACGTTGTGATCCAAGTCGGGTCATACCCAATAACAAGCTTAGCAAACACCAATTAATATTTAATTGATGATATGATCATGCAATTAAATAATTACACCAATTTAGAAAATGGGTTTTCTAAATAAATTGTATGTGAGAAAGAACAAATTATGAGGATATTTTGTTCATAGATATTATTTGTTATGTTGTTTAAGTTAAGCAACATCAAATAATAAAAGTGTGTGTGCATATTTTATATAATTAAAAGGTTAATTATGTAATTTATAAAAATGTCAAATTAAAAGAGTCTTAAAAAAAAGGGGAAAAACCCTATTAAGGGGTTTCGGCGCCCCCTTGGGGCACCCCCTTTTGTTCTTCCTTTTGTGTGTGTTTTGGAGATATCGCTCCTAAGATACACACATACACACACTCTACTTCAGATCTCTCTCTCTCTAATGCAAAAGAGTCACAAGAACATAATCTTTCTTTTGGAAGAAGGATGTCATGGCAGGAACAAAGGATTTAGAATCCTCTTTGAAAGTTCACGGCTGGAACAAGTTTCCAGCAGCCTTCTTGTGTCGATTTGGTGCTCAAATCCTAGCAAATGGGTGTTTTCTTGAAGGCTTGTGGGTATGAACACTTGAGGACATCTATTCTTGATGTTTTGGTCATCAAATAGCAGCCCCATCTTCACTTATATCAACATTTTGACAGCTTCTAAAAGGTAGTTTATTGTGTTGATTTTGGTTGTTTTGTTTGCTTCTTGATAACTAGTTTATTCACATACATATGATCCTTTGACTTTGGGTTTGTTGAAATAAGATTATGAACTTTAATTTTCAGATTATTGAATAGAATATTAAGTTCTTATTCCGCTGCGTTTTCTTGTTTAAAATTGTTAAACAACATTGTTTTGGTACAACAAACCCAACACTTTCCACAACCTGGTGTTAAGGCTTGGTATGCTGCAGCTAGAATAAGTGACAACTACTGATGATCTCAGTAATTACTGATGATCATTGGTAACCATGTCACATATAAGTACTGATTAGTTATTTTACCCTCAGTAGTTTTTATAACTACTGAAGGCTAATGCTTTAAGTACTGTACTTTATCTGTTCTAAACTACTGATGTAGTTACAACTACTGAAATCAGTAGAAACAGATAAGTACTGTGGTCCTATGAAACAACTGAAAACAGCAAAAAGGCTGATGAGTACGTGTTGAGGACAGTATGAAACAGCTGAAAGGCTATGAATTGACGACAACTACTGATGAGTACTCTTCTTCAGTAATTCACAATCTGCTGTTTCTTCATAAACAACTGAAGCAATACCATGTCTTCAGTAGTTTCACAACTACTGATGACTAACACCAAGTCTTCAGTTGTTTACAACAACTGATGGCACAACCAGGGTCTTCAGTAGTTTCACAACTACTGATGACTAATACCAAGTCCTCAGTTGTTTCAACATCTGAAGTCCAACTTGTCTTCAGTAGTTTTTAAAACTACTGATGCCTAAATCAGAGACTTCAGTTGTTTCAACGTCTGATTGTAAACACCATGTCTTCAGTTGTTTTATAACTGCTGACCACACCAATACCATCAGTCGTTTCAAACCTCTGAAAGTTAATACCACGTCATCAGTTGTTTCAAATACTGATGACTAACACCAAAACCTTCAGTCGTTTCATAACCCGTACCCTATATATATCTGATCCCTCTTTCAGAGTTTTTCATTCTTTCACGACCTAAAATTTCAAAAGCTCTGAAAACCTTTCACCTTCATTAATGGCGACCATGCAACTCAAGCCTCGACACAACTGTGTCGCGTACCTCACTAAATCGCCCTTCTGGACCAAATTCGATAATGCTATAGATCTTATGGTCCAATCACCACTGAAAATGGCCTTCCTCCTAAATCCAATCATTTATGCCGATTCGCTACATCAGTTTTGGACGAATGCGACTGTTAATGGAGAATCTATCCATTCGTCCATCAACTCTCATAAGGTGGTCATCTCTACTGCTACCATCTGCCAGATATTACTATTAGATGATGCTGCCTACCCTGTTGGATATCCTAAGCGCCAACTTGATCTTTCATTTGGACAACATGGATATCAAGGCGATCTTAGTGCTTCGACCATCCTGAAGAAACATTTTCCAGATGCTGAACGCTTGATATTTCATATGGTAAATGTTTGCCTGGCCCCGAAGACTTCTTCTTGGGATCAACTGTCTTCCAGATGGCAACAGGTACTGTTCTCTATCCTTGAACAAGAACCACTAAACTTTTCTGAAATAATTTTTCTTGAAATCAAGGATATGGCCACAAAACCACTTTCTAACCGTTGGATACTATATCCTCGGTTTATAATGGCCATAATAGAGAATCAGCTTTCTGCTGAGGGACTAGTTGGTCTGGGAGTCCCTGCTTTGGCTGTATTGCCGGAGGTATACTCCCGACACAACACTGACCAAACTCTTAAACAGGCTGCCAAGCTGCGCAAACCCACGCAGCTGGAACCCACAGCCTCCACTTCCACATCCAAAGTCCCCTCCAAACCCACAAAGAAGAAGCCTAAGAAGGCTACTCAGGGAGTTGAGTCCCCAGAGGATGCTCCTGCTGCACCAACGCAGGTTATCTCTACTGGAAATAACCCCAAGTAGAGACTATGACTCCACCAACCGAAGCCGCTCAGGTTTCCTCTCAAAAGGAACCTGATGCAACCAATCAAAGGGAAGCCACACTGCTGGGATCCTCCTCACTTGAGGGGATTACCATTGAAGAGCACCACTCGTCCCGGGTGCACACTGCTTCCACACCCTCTCCTGATGCAACCGCCCCTCAAAGTCCTACAATAATTGTTGCAAAAGTGCTGACACAGTTGCATTCCTCACCCCCCACCCAGACACCAATCACTATTGGGATAACCTCAACACCTGAGGGGGAGGATCACAATGCTTCTGTCAACCCACAGCACAGGGGTTATCATGTTTCATCTCCTGGTGTAGACAAGGAGGTGCGACCTTCTGGTGAGGCTGCCACTGCTTCTGACTCAGCAAATGACCAGGATGCAGTTGGCAACATCTCTAAGACCTCACCAGTGGCAACAGCTGATGAAGGACATAGTCCTGAGGCTGGAAGTCCCCAGAACCAAGAACAAGGGGCACATGCTATAATTGATCTACACTCAAGGCATGTTAATCCTGACTCTGTCAGGAGGTCAGGTGATTCAGTTTCAACTGATGATGACCTGAGCTTCTTCTATGATGTAGTTGCTCAAAACACCATCCTAGAGGATGAGGTTAGCAGACTCAAAGAGCTGCTGGCCAAGATGTCTCAGGATGCAAGTCCATCTGCCACCACAATACACCCACAGATGGCACCTTCTTCTGAAGGTCCCCTAAACACTGAGCCAATACATACTTCCAAGCCACCAGCCTCTGCTTTTGGCACTGATTCTCAGGAACAGAACCATCCTGATCAATCAGCTGCTAACCTTCAAAAATCCCTACCTCTCATCACTCCCATGATCACAGATATAGTGATCAAAGCCATTGATGAGAGGCTTCCTACAATAATACAACCCCTGGTGGAGGAGTTGGTGACCAAATCACTTTCTACTGCTCAAACCCTTGCACCCAATGCAACCAAAAAGGGGGAGAGTCAGTCAGTTAAAGGAAAAAGGAAGAGGACAGGTGGGGAGAAGGAGAAAGAATCAGAGAAGGTAAATGAGAAGGAGTTGGCTGTTATAAGTGTGGAGGAGACTGAGTTTGTTCATGAGAAGGAGAAGGAGAGTGAGAAGAGAGCTGAAGTGAATGAAAGTCAAAAAGACTTTCATGTCACATATCAAAAGAGGAAAGGAGAGTCTGAGAAGGAGAAGGAGCTGAATGATATGGTGAAAGAAGCTGATGCCAACCATAACCGTTCAATGGATAAAATCATTGAACAGTTATATAGGCAGGGTTTTGACATCCAACAACTAGACTCCGAGATCAGAAGGTTGGAGACAGAGGAGATCAACTCAAGATGGGCTAGTTATGATGCCTTAGAAAGAGAAAGGCTGGAGATAATGATTAGATTTATAGCCAAATACTTGGGAAGATCTCTTATAGAAATAAGGGCCTGGACCAGGGACAACATCTTGGCAATAACCACCAAGATTTGTTCGTCGAAGCATACTCCAAAGGTTTAGTGATTGAGGCATTGAATGAAGCTGGGGTTGGGAACCGAAAAGAACTGACAAAATTTACTAAAGCCTCCCTTACAGCCAAAATGCTAAAACAGTCTGAAAAGCCTCTATCCTCAAAATCACTACCTCCACAACCCACTAAAACAACCCCTTTACCCTCTAAACCAACCATCCAACCCACAAAACCAAATCCTTTACCCCCAAAACCCACTGCCAGTGATGTACCTAGACAAAAGAAAAGAAAGGTACTGAGGGCTGATGAAGATGAAGAGGAGGATGAAAACAGACTGCCACTCTCTGCAGTTATCACTTTGCCTAAGGCTAATCCAATGTCCATCACTCCTGCTTCTCAAATGCATGATGTGATGATAAAGATTGAAGAGGAACAGATGCAAAGACATGATGAGGAAATGCTGAAAAGCATTGACAAAGCATATGCCACATCCTCTTCAATGATTAGCATGAAGAAAGAAGTCTTAAGATTGTACACCCTTGCTAATACCTTTCAATACCAAAGGGAAAAAGTAAGGATATGGCCTGATCCTAGGGTGGCACACCGGATTGTCAAGAAAGAAATTCCTTCAAAATACAAGGGCCAAGTGAAGAGGGTTGTCGACGAAGACATCACTGTGGTTCTTGTAGTGTCCCCTTGGGAAATTGTAGAAGAGTTCAAGAAAGCTTATGAAGCCAAACAACCACCCCAAAAGATGTTGGAGAATAAAATTATAAAGAAGGGATTGGTTTACAAAAGACTTGAAAACTTCAAACAAGATGAGCTCAACCTGCTCTTAGAAGGGACTCATCCAGATGAGTTTGCTTACAGACAAATAACCACGGTTGAGCTCAAGAATGGAAAACAGGCCAAGTACATCTCTGAAGTGTATGGCCGAGAAGGACTGTTTGATGGTGTGCCCGAGGTGCTGACAATGGATGAGCAGATCATGTTTCTAAGGGCTTACACCAGGGAATCATATAGGCTGATACACGGGAAGTAGATCTCATGGTTGGGGTAACAGCTCAGTGTCCAAGTCCCCAATACAGAGCTCCCAACCATATCATGCAAAACAGATCATTAGAGACTTCTTCCCAGGCCGGTGCTGAAAAAGGGTCACTTCTCATCTGATCAAGAGGATAAAAAGACCAATCTATCTGCCAAAATAAGTGGGATTCATCAATAACTTAGAGGTTTTGGCTGCATTGGTTCAGGGGGAGTTTGTTGGACCAAAAGAACCAATGAGCCTGATCAGAGAAACCTCTAAGTCCCACAGGACATCACAACAGCTGAAGAAGACCTGATCAGCTGTTCTACAAAGTCTGAAGAATACAACTGCTGAAGTATTTCTGAAGTACTGAAGACAAAGACTGAGACAACAGTTGAAGATCTAAAGTCTGAAGACTTCAACAAGTACTGAAGACAAAGACTGAAGATCAACAGCTGAAAGACAAAGTCTGATGTTCAAGTACTGAAGACATCAGCTGACGCTAACAGCTGATGACAACAGCTGAAGAGGGCTTCTTCAGTTGTTGTGATGGTTTTTCTTCATCAGTAGTTTTCTTTTCCTTTCAGTAGTTTGTTTACTTTTCTGTAGTTGTTTCCTTTTCAGTACTTGTAAACAACTGAAGAGGTTGTTCTTCAGTTGTTGTAGTATCAGTAGTTTTATGTTTTTCAGTAGTTGTAAATAAGATGTTTAACACTTAGGAACATTTGTAAGAAGATGTCAGTTTTTGACATCTTCAGTAGTTGTTAAACATCAGTAGTTATAAAACGGTTACATGTCACTTTCAAGTGACATCAGCCTACGTCACTCTTTCCTTTATAAGGAAGGATGACTCACCTGTAATCGTGCCATTGAGGCCGACAATCTTAATGCAATATTCCTTTTGTCGGATATTTCTCTCTCTATAACAAAATTCTTTTATCGTTTTATATCGAATGTTCTTGCTTGAATTTGTCTAATTCTGAGCTATTCCGCTGCTATATCTGTTCAATCGATTAAACCAAGAGGCTGAGATCCTAACAGAGCAATAGGTTGCTACCAAGGTTCATAGATATTTGTGGGATACAAATATTGGACTAACCCGCATCTCAAACTTTACTACATGGAATCTTATTGATTGATCATAAGTAAATTTGAGTAAAGGCGAATATCATTTGGTATCCTCCGACCTGAGATACATATTGGGTTTTGATATTCACCAAGTATTATACCTTGAGCTAATTCTTCACTGTCCTGAAATAGTGGACAGCACATAAGGGTATGTTCAGGTATGACACAAGGTGTTTGTGAGAAACGTATGTAGTCAAGATGGAATTTGTTCCTCTTATTCATTGAGAGTTAGATGTCTAAGGCCTGATAAGTTAAATCAACAAGGAATGATCACTCTATGTCCTTGGATTTAACATGACATCTTAACAAAAGGATAGATGATTGATTCACCTAAATCATTTCGAGTAGGATACTTGAAAAGATGATGTTATTGAATGGCTATAAGTCATGCGTATTAAGGGTAGTAAACTGTTGTTAGGCGGTATTTACTGCTTGCATCAATCTTCTATGAATCTTGGGCAAGTGGGAGATTGTAGGATTCTATATGCCCAAGACACGTAAAATATTGATGCGGTTAGTACGTTATGATCCAAGTCGGGTTATACCCAATAACAAGCTTGAAAACACAAATTAATATTTAATTGATGATATGATCATGCAATTAAATATTTACACCAATTTAGAAAATGGGCTTTCTAAATAAGTTGCATATGATATGGAACAACTTATTTGGATATTTTGTTCAATAATATTATTTGGAATGTTATTTAAATTAGTTAGATAACATCAAATAATAAAAACGAGTGTATAAGTCACACAATTAAAAGGTTAATTGTACCACAAATTGAAAGACTAGTTATCTAATTTGTATGTTAAAGTTTAAAGGGGGGAAACCTTTTAAATTAAAAGTTTCGGCCGCCCCCATGCATCCCATTGGCTCTTTTGTTTCTTGAACACCTCATTTATTTAACTAGTCTTACACTCAAGTGGTTAATAATCTCAATACATGCAAAAAGGACTCAAAAGAACAAGAAAACCTCTCTCTCTCTTGCTCTCAAAACTTACGGCCAAGCAGCAGATCTAGGGTTTTCTTGGAGTGCTTTGGTGTAGTTTTCTTCCTAACAAGAAGGTGTTTTGCAAAGGGCTTGGGGTATACAAGCTTGAGGACTTCTACCCTTGAAGTCTTGGCCGATTTTGAGCATCAAACATCCACCTTTTCTGTCGGTTTTAGCTGCTAAGAAGGTAGTTCTTCACAGCTCATTATAGCTGTGATTTTATGTAGTTTTTCTTATATTCATAGCTTGGTCATTCACATATTATGATCCTTTGTTCATTGGGTTTGCTTTATACTTTAATATGATCACCTAAACAACATAATTTCAGCTTATAAGTAAGATATTATAATGTTGTTATTCCGCTGCGTTTTCAGAAAGTTTAATGGGTTAAACTAAGTTTTATGTTCTTGCAAACCCAACATGGATATGCATAACAAACTCATTAACAAAATTAACAAGCTGAAAATTGATGGTTCTTTATCATTAAGTGATTAATAAAAGGTTATTAAAAGGATTAATGATTTTAATAAAAAGGGGTTTTATTAAAAAGTGAACCATAGGGTACCTTGTATTTGAAAGCTTGCAAATATAAGGTACATAGAGTTTTCTAAACTAGTATTATGAAAACTTTAAATTTCTTTTATAAACAAGTTAAACACCGTCCTTTTGCACAACACTTGAGTCACTTGGAAACTCTTAATGGGATAAAAGTCACCTAACCATTTTGAGGGAACTTGTGATTTGAGGTGGGGATACCATATTTGTGGGATAAAGGTCACCTAACCACTTATGTTGGAAAACTCATATGTGTGTGCAAGTAGGGTAACTTGATTTGCAAACAATGTTAAATGGATCACCTACAATATGGTTTACAAAGGTGTTGATAGGATAAACATGCTGACTATACATATGATATTTTAAAGTCAATCCCATACCTCTAGAAGTTGCAAAAGGGTTGCAATTGTCAAAACGTTGACTACCTTGTTAATTTAAATAATGGGTTAAAGGTCACCTAACCACTATTTAAATATAACGTTGGATTCTAGAATTTTAAAATTGTGTAAGACACTTAAAAGGGGGTTTAATTATTAAGATATGAACAATATCGAAAATACTAAAATTGAACTTTGTTAAATTTTGTAGATGGCCACCAACAACAATGACAATAATGATATCCCGTCTGCTCACTCCCTATCACTAAGGACCATTCTCCAAAAGGAGTGTCTAAACCATAATAACTTTAGTGATTGGTTTCAAAACTTGAGAATTGTTCTCAAGCAAGAGAAACGATCATATATTTTACATGATCCGATTCCCGATCAACCTAATGATGAGGCTGAGGAGGCCTACAATAATTAGGTGAAATACACTAAGGACTCGGTCCAAGTGTTGCCTTATGTTGGCAAGTATGACTCCGGATCTCCAAAAGGAGTATGAACATCATGGAGCATATGACATGATAACCCAGTTGAAGGAAATGTTTCAACAACAAGCAAGGGTAGAGTGCTTCGAAATGGTTCGAGCACTCCATGCGTGTCCTATGGATGACACCTAATCTGTTTCGTCTTATGTAGTTAAGATGAAAAGCCACATCGACCGCCTCGAAAGGCTGAATTGTCCCATCTTGAAAGAGTTAGCTACGGATTTGATCCTCAACTCTTTGTCAAAAAGGTTTGAAAACTTTTTCATGAATTATAACATGAATGGGTGGGACAAGAACATAAGTGAACTTCACTCTATGCTCAGAACTGCCAAGGCGGTCATGGGTAAAAGGGTTTTACCTGTTGTCACCATCAATGAAGGTGGGAACAAGAAGAGGCCTCACCTCGCACCCATGGCAAATGTTGCCAAGAAATTGCCCAGTCCATCTCAAAGAGTTGCAAGCTAAGAGGGATACCGGGCAGACCTCAGGTACAATTTACATGATTCATATTGATCTAAATTTAATATCCTCTAACACATGGGTATTAGATACCGGATGTGGAAGTCACATTTGCAACTTATTGTAGGGGTTCAAAAGAAGTAAGGACTTCAAGAGAGGGGATGTTAGCCTCTACATGGGGAATGGGGCAAAAGTTCAAGTTGAAGGCCGAGGGGACTACATCTTGAAGATTCCAAATGGTTTGGAAACATTTTTAAGCAATGTTTTGTATGCTCCTAGTTTGACTAGAAACATTATTTCTGTTGCCCAATTAAGACAATATGGTTATGTTTTGACATTTATTGAAAATGAAATTCATGTTTCTTTAAATGGCATATTTTATTTTAAAGCTATTCTCATTAATGGTATTTATGAATTGGTTCGTGAAAACACATTATATGATAGCTCATTGTACCAAACCACCACTAAGAAACTCAAATTGGATTTGAGTGATACCTATCTTTGGCATTGCCATCTTGGTCATATAAACAAGAAGCGCATACAAACACTTCAAAAGAATGGTCTTTTAAAAGCAAGTGAATATGATACATTTGATGTATGTGAATCTTGTTTATAAGGTAAAATGACTAAGGCTCCTTTTAGTGGCAAATCCGAAAGGACAAAAGATTTATTAGGCATCATACATTCGGATGTATGTGGTCCTTATAAGACAATGACTAGGTACCATGAAAGATACTTCATTACCTTTACTGATGACTATAGTCGATATGGTTATGTGTACTTGTTAAGACACAAAGATGAAGCTTTGAAATGTTCAAAATCTTCCAAAATGAAGTAGAAAATCAACTCAACAAGAAAATAAAAATTATCCACACCGATAGAGGAGGTGAATACCTAAGTGATGCTTTTAAAGACCATCTTAGAATTTGTGGTATTGTCTCACAACTATCTTCACCTAGAACACCACAAGACAATGGTGTGTTCGAGAGGAGAAATCAAACTCTATTGGATATGATTCGATCTATGATGGCTAGAAGCTCATTGCCTCCATCATTTTGGGGTTTCGTTTTGCTCTCTGCGGCCCGTATCTTGAATATGGCCCTAACCAAGAAAGTGGAAACGACACCTTTTGAAATATGGCATGGAAGGGTTTCATCACTATCATATTTAAAGGTATGGGGTTGTGAGGCTTATGTTAAGACTCCCACCTCAAACAAGTTAGAAAGTCGTTCCACTTAGTGTATCTTCATTGGATATCCTAGAGATTCTATGGGATATTATTTCTATGATCCATTGGAACAAAACGAGTTTGTTGCCAAGAAGGCTGAGTTTTTAGAAGCTAAGTTCCTTACGGAAGGAATTAGCAGTAGAACTGTGGAGCTTGAGGAAGACCAAGAACCATAAACTGATACACGTTGGTTGACACTAGCACTCAATATGAGGATGTTGAGGATGATCAAGTGGTTGATCAATACACACAAAATGTTTGCATATCTGGTAGAATTAGTAATCCACCTGAAAGATATGGATATTTCATAGATGGATGCTATGTGGTAGATTCAGATGAACCAACCACTTATTGTAATGTCCAATTGGATTGTGACAAATGGCTTGAAGTCATGAACGTTGAGATGCAGTCCATGTATGACAACCAAGTATGGTACTTGGTTGAACCACCTCTTAACTCCAAGATAATTGGAAGTAAGTGGGTTTTCAAGAAGAAAACCAATATGCATGGAAACTAGGATACTTATAAAGCTAGACTTGTAGCAAAAGGTTTCACTCAAACTCAAGGGGTTGATTATGATGAGACTTTCTCACCGGTTGCAATGCTAAAGTCTATTAGGATATTATTTGCCATAGCTACTCATTATGATTATGAGATTTGGCAATTGGATGTCAAAACCACTTTTCTAAATGGATATCTTGAGGAAGATGTCTATATGGTTCAGCCGTAAGGTTTTGTCGATCAAAAACATCCTAACAAAGTATGCAAGTTAAAGAAATCAATCTATGGATTGAAGCAAGAATCAAGAAGTTGGAATCGCCGTTTTAAGGAAGAAATAATCAAATTTGGGTTTATCAAAAACGCTAATGAAGCATGTGTATATAAGAAAGCTAGTGGGAGCATCATCACTTTCCTAGTATTATATGTCGATGACATTCTACTATTTGGAAATGACATTCCAACCTTGGAGGGTGTAAAAGCCTCGCTTGGAAGTTGTTTCTCCATTAAGGATCTTGGCGAAGACGCCTATATTTTGGGAATAAAGATCTATAGGGATAGATCAAGGCAGTTGATAGGTTTAAATCAAAGTGCATACATTGACAAGATCTTGAAAAGGTTCAAGATGGAAAACTCTAAGAAAGGTAGCGTACCTATTCAAAGAGGAACGATATTTAGTAAGACTCAATGTCCAAGCTCAAAAGATGAGCAAGACAAAATGAAGGGAATCCAGTATGCATCTGCTATAGGATCCATCATGTATGCAATGATATGCACTAGGCTAGACGTGTCATGCGCTTTGAGCATGACAAGCCGATGCCAACAAAATCTTGGAAACAGTCATTAGATGGCTATTAAGAACATACTTAAGTACCTAAGGAGGACCAAAGATATGTTCCTAATCTATGGATCCAGTGAGGACGAACTCGTAGTACAGAGTTACACGGATGCAAGTTTCCAAACTGATCGGGATGATTCACGATCACAATCAGGGTACATTTTCGTCTTGAATGGAGGAGCAATTTCTGGGAAGAGCTCTAAGCAAAATGTGGTGGCATTATCAACTACAGAGTCAGAATACTTCACCACTTCAATAGCAGCTCAGGAAGCTACATGGTTGAAGAAATTCATTGCAGATCTTGTGGTGGTCCCTTCCATTCAGGACCCCCTAGAAATTTTTTCTGATAACGTGGGTGCGATTGCTCAATTCAAGGAACCCCATGCATATTAAAAGACTAGGCACATTGAACGGAGATTCAACTACATAAGTGATAAAGATTAAAAGGGAAAGATATGTATTCGCAAAGTTCACACGGATCAAAACATTGCGGATCCACTCACGATGCTTCTTGAAAAGGCAAAGCAAGAAAGTCATACTTGTGCCATGGGACTTCAATATTCTAGTGACTAGATATGATCTTTAATTTTGTATTTAGATATTATAACCCTTTATCACTTGAATAAATTATTTGGTTGTAGTATTTCAAGTAATATTTCTATTTTGCATGATTAAAATCCATGAGTAAATCAGTTACTCAGAACATCCATAGTCGTTCATAATTGTGGGAACAAATATGAAGGTAAGACTATTATGAACCTAGATTGATAGATATTCATATGGATGAATATAGAGCAAAAGGTTGCTACCAAAGTTCAAGATATTTGTTGGATATAAATATTAGACTGACCTGTATCTCAAATATTACTACATGGAATCTTCCTCATTGATCATAAGTAATTTTGAGTAAAGATGAATATCATTTGGTATCCTTTGACCTGAGATACATATTGGGTCTTGATATTTACCGAATATTACATTTTGACTTAGTTCTTTGCTAATCTGGAACATGGCAGTACATAAGTCTGAGTTCAGGTATAATACAAGGTAATTGTGAGAGACATATGTAGTCAAGATGGGATTTGTCCCTCTTATTCGTTGAGAATAAGATGTCTAAGGCCTGATAAAGTTAAATCAATGGAGAATGATCATTCTGTGTCTTTAGGATTTAACATGACATCTGTGACAAAAGGATAGATGATTGATTCACCTAAAACATTTCGAGTAAGGTACTTGAAGGGGGTGATGTTATTGAATGGCACTTAATCATACGTATTAAGGGTAGTAAACCGTTGTTAGGCGGTATTTACTGCTTGCATCAATCTTTTATGAATCTTGTGCAAGTGGGAGATTGTTGGATCTTGTATGCCTAAGACACATACAAGATTGATGTAGTTAGTACGTTATGATCCAATTCGGGTCATACCCAATAACAAGCTAAAAAAACACCAATAAATATTTATTTATTGATGAGATCATACAAATAAATATTGACACTATTTTAGAAAATGGGTTTTCTAAAGCGTTGCCTTTGTAATAGAACAATATTATATGGATAATTTCTTCATGAGAAATTTATTTGTTTCATTATTTAAGTTAGTTAAATAATAACAAATAAAAGTGTGTCCATGTTATAAAATTAAAAGAGGTTTTAATTTTATAAAATTAGAGGTTAAGAGTGTAACTTTTTTATAAAAAAATGAAATGGGGGGAACCCATTTCAAATGTATTCGGCTGCCCATATGGGTAGGTGAATCATTTAGTGTCTTGGTTTTTACAAGACATAACTTCACCCTTGCACTCTTCTATCAATCTCTCTCACACACACACAAGAGCAAGTTCATTTCCTCTCTTCTTTGGCTGCATTTTCGTTTTTTAAAAGCTGAAAAATTGTGTTTTGCCTTGGCTATTTCGGATTTGCAAAAAGAAGGTCTTGGGTTTTGGTGTTATTCTACCTAACAAGATTAGGTATTTGCTAAGGCTTGTGGGTATACAAGTTTGAGGACTCCTATTTTGGAGGCTAGACATTCAAGAACATCATCATCTTCATCTCAACCACCTACAACATCTTGTGCTTGAAAGGTTGTTTCAATGAACACCCTATGGTTGTTATTTGGCTTAGATAGCATTCTATTTCACATATATGATCCTTGTTCTTGGGTTTTGTTTATGGTTTAAAACGGTTCATTTTTCAGATTGTTAACAACATGTTTAAACCTTATATCCGCTGCGTTTTTATAGTTTAAATGGTTAAACTAGCTTTGATTTACATGTTACAAAACCCAACAAATTGATTCACTCTCAATATGGTGAAATGTTTCATATTGCGAATGCAGGGTGTCCTTCCTAATGCTTCGGATTTCATCACTCCCTTCACAGAGTGTATGAAGAATCTTCCAAAAGGAATTTTTGTTTTATAATTTTCACATCTGATCAATATTTCTTCTGGTAAAGCCATACTAAGCAAGTTTTATGCTTGATATCAACTTTAACCTTCTTAATATCATCAGGTAATAAATCTTTCGTGCTTATGGGTTGGTTATTATCATTATAATCCAGCCCGAGGGTGGGTGGAATATAAGGACCTTCTATTATGGAAACCCATAAGTCAGAATCTATATAGTTTACATGATTCTTGAACTTGATTTTTCAGGATTTGAAAAGCTTTAGTTTCCAACTTTGGCGGTTGATAAGATGATCCACCAAAGTTACTCATGATTAGTTATGATCTAAGATATTAACTAATGAATTTGTTCAAGGGATATGAACAAGTTGTTAATTTGATCAATAAATAAGATTTGCTATTCAATTGATTTGAATATAGATCCAAGTTAAACGACAGATTAAATATCAAACACACTTTTGCTTAAAAAATTGATTCAATTAGTAAAAACTGATAAATCTAAAGATTCAAGAACAAATAAACACAACTAACACTGATAGATCAATTGATCTAAATCAATGAGCACTTGGCTCTCATACCATATTGTTAGGTTTTGGTCAACAAGAATAAATTGAAGATTTCCAAGTCAACAGAAAACTCAACATAGAAGATGAAGAATTGAAGCTTGAAGTCAACAAGTCAACAAGGATTCAAAATTATTAGTCTAGGGTTTTACATTGTAATTGTCTTAGATTAGTATAAATTGAACAACTTACATCATTTGTAGATGAATCGTTCACCACCAAGTGTGGGGATCACATTCCATCAACAACATCATATCATCATCCTTCAGGGATGATAAATTCATCCTCAAATCAATAAACAAGAAGCGATAAACACTTTTGTGTTCATCATGATTGAATTTTAGCATCATTCCATCAAATCTAGATTATACAATTTGAATCCTAAGATCCAAGCTCATGGATCCCATTCAAAATGGGAGCACACAGGTGTTAACTCCTTGATCATTCCTTGCAGACCTTCACTCTCCAAATTTTCATCCTTCAATGCTTCGAGTTGGGCATTGCGAATTTGGTTAATAAGGTTCGAGTGTACGGTAAATTCTAATGCTCGCACTCGTAAAGGTTTTTCTCTTTCTTTCCTACTAAGTGCATCTGCCATAATGTTTGCTTTGCCTGGGTGATATCGGATATTGCAATCATAATCATTTAATAAATCTACCTAGTGGTGTTGCCTCATAATTAAATCCTTCTGATTAAAAATATGTTGTAGGCTCTTATGATCAGTGTATATGATGCATTTGGTCCCATACAAATAATGTCTCCAAATTTTAAGAGCGAAAGCAACGGCTCCTAATTCTAGATCACGGGTAGTGTAATTCTTTTCATACCCTTTCAACTTTCTTGATGCATAAGCAATGACTTTATCTTTCTGCATCAATTCACACCCAAGACCTAATCGGGAGGCATCACAATACACTATAAATCCCTCTGTTCCATTTGGTAAGGACAATATCGGTGCACTACACAATCTTTGCTTAATAACTGAAAAGCTCCTTCCTAATCCTTGCTCTATTTGTCTTTTCTATCTTTTCGAGTTAGTATAGTCAATGGTGGGCTATCTTTGAAAAGTTTTCTATAAATCTACGATAATAACCAGCTAACCTAAAAATTGGCATACTTTCGTTGGAGATTTAGGCGCTACCCAATTTCTTATTGCTTCAACTTTTTTCAAATCCACGTGGATGCCCTTTTCGTTAATAATGTGTCCGAGGAATCAAACTTCTCGAAGCCAAAACTCATATTTAAAGAATTTTGCGTACAACCTTTCTTTCTTTAATATGTTTAGGATTAGCCTGAGGTGTTGCTCATGTTCTTCCTTGGATTGTGAATATATCAAAATATCATCGATGAATACTATCACAAACTTGTCTAATTAGGGCTTACAAGCCCTATTCATGAGATCCATGAATATAGTAGGTGCGTTCGTCAACCTGAATGGCATTACTAAAAATTGTAATGACCGTAATGCATTCTAAAGGTTGTCTTTAGGACAACCTCTTCTCCTATCAGCAATTGGTGATATCGAGATCGTAAATCGATATTTGAATAGTAGCTGGATCCTTGGAGTTGATTGAAAAAGTCATCGATTCTTGGTAGTGGGTATTGATTTTTAATGGTAAACTTGTTTAATTCTCAATAATTGATACACATTCTGGATGATCCGTCTTTCTTCTTCACGAATAGAACCGGTGCTCCACAAGGAAAAAAACTTGGTTGAATGAATCCTATAACACCCGGTTATTTTCCTTGAAGCCAAAGAAAGAAGGAAAAGAGAAAGAAAAAAAATAAAGTCCAAAGTCGAGGGACCAAACTTTCCAAATGGGAAAAACTTGAAGGAGTGGGAGATTAAGAGGGGAAGGCAGCCCACACCCTCCCCCACACTCACAAATTTTCGGGTATAGAGAGAAGAGAGGAAGAAAAGTGGTCTCAAGCTTTGGTTTTCTTGGTTTTGAGCCCAAAAGTTGAGGTGTAGCGGGTTGGATTGAAGCACTGCTCGACGAGATTGTTTGTGTGATTTCTAGGACCCCTCTTTTATACGTTTTCAACTGATCTAGGGCTGGAACACATAGTAAAACCTTTTTTTGAAGTGTGTGTGTTGAACTCGTATGTATGTGTTTGTGTGTGATGCGAATGGAGTTTGTTTTCGAGCATGTGTGTGATTGAATGGTGTTGTGGTATGTGTTTCTATGGTTTAGGATGGTTGATTTGGGCTTAGAACAGGTTTGAGAGGGTTTGGAGGCCGAAAAGTGCAGATTGGGTTCGGGATGAACTGCATTTTGCATCAGCTAGGGCTAGGCGACCGAATGGCATGCGACTGGAGGCCATACGGCCGAAAGGAGTGCGACTGAGGTTCATTCACATGTGAGTCGTGCGACAGGAGTCCATATGCTTGTGAGTCGTACGACTAAGGGCCATTCGTATTGGGGTCATGCGACTGAGGTCCATACGCCTAGGTCCATCTGCATTGTGTCCATTCGCATGGGATCTATCCTCATTAGGTCCATTTGCACAGGTGTTCATCCGCATTAGTTCCATTCGCATAGAATTCATCCGCATTGGGTCCATTCGCATAGGGCCTATTCGCCTGGTGTTCATCCGCATGGTGTTCAGTCGCCTGGGAGGCCATGCAACTGAAGGGTGCCCATACGCCCAAGTAGGGCTAGTGCACCCGAGGGAACATAGTTTATTTACTGACTTTCAGGGGAAAGTGCAGATGTAAGTTTTGACGTGAAAGGTTCCCGTGGGTTCATGTAAGATGACTTTGGAGGCCATAGAGGTTATGTTGGGTATGGATGATGTTAATGTATGATGTTGTATGATTATGCATGATGTATATTATGTATGTATGATGATGCATTGTATGATGATGCCATGTATGATGATGTTGACTGTGTACATTGATATTCCTTATTATTATATATGATTATTTTCCCTTGGCTTTACATGGAATGTTAATGAATGAAATGAAAGTATTATGTAACGTAAAATGGAAGATAATGAAAAGAGGAACATGATGAATGAATGCATGCATTACTGAACGATGGAAGTAAAGAATGTCTTGCAAGCCTTGTATGTCGGAATATTCCCCATGAAGGGTGTTAGTCCACCAGTGTGTGGGTTAGCTACCCCAGAAGGATGCACATCGGGTTCTTTCTTTGTGATTGACCATATGTATAGAACCTTTGTCGCTTACCCCAGATACTGTGGCCAGGCTGTTGTGCACCATGATGGAAGGTCTATGATAGACTTAGGCCCAGTATTCGATTTATGCATACGGTGGGTATAGCACATGAAAATGGTACGCCTAAAGTTACCCGTAGGTACTGTGGCCAGGCTGCTCTGTGCCATGATGGAAGGTCTATGATAGACTTAGGCCTAGTACCCACTTTATGCAGGACTGTTAGGGTAAAGTTCATGTATTGATGGAATGAATGAAGTAATGAATGACATAAATGAAAGTATGAATGTAAGAATGAATGAGAATGAATTAATAAAAGTGAATGGTTATGACTGTAGGATTCTATGTGCCCAAGACACTTAGAATATTGATGTGGTTAGTACGTTATGATCCAAGTCGGGTTATACCCAATAACAAGCTTAGCAAACACCAAATAATATTTAGTTGATGATATGATCATGCAATGAAATATTAACACCAATTTAGAAAATGGGTTTTCTAAACAAGTTGCATATAACATGGAACAATTTATTAGGATATATTGTTCAATGATATTATTTGTAATGTTTTTAGATGACATTACAAATTAATAATGGCTATATATGTTATACAATTAATGGGTTAGTTGTATACATTTTCTAAGAGGGACAAATTATAAGACCATTTTAACATGTGTTGTGTTTAACAAAAAAAGGGGGGAAACCCTTTTTTCAACCTATATTCGGCCGCCCCCCCCCCCCCTTGTGGTGATTGGACCAATTTTGTTGATTAAACACAACACATTAAGGGTCTTTGAATGCTTTCTTGGACCAGCCATCCTGAGATACACATGCAACTCAACTCCAAGAAAAACTCTCTCTTCCATCTTCTCCAAACTCACGGTTTTGAAGGTGTTATAGCAGCTTCTTCTTGAAGTTTTGGTGACCAAAATCCTAGCAACTAAGGTGTTTGTTTGAAGGCTTGTGGGTATAGACGTTTGAGGACTTCTAGCTTGAAGTCTTGGCCATTAATCAGCCCTCATTCAGCACTATCTTGGACGTTTTTGAAGCTTACAACAGCCCTCTCCTTGGTCGTTTCTTGCTGCTCAAAAAGGTAGAAATCATAGCTCATTGTGGCTGTGATTTAATGTAGTTTTAGTACATTTTCATAGCTTGATCATTCACATATTATGATCCTTTTGTTTGGGTTTGTTTTCATCTAAAATGGTCACTAAAGAACATTTTTCAGCTTATAAAATGGGTTTTATTAAGTTGTAACTCCGCTGCGTTTTTCAGAAAGTTTAAGTGGTAAACATTGATTTTATGTTCTAGCAACCCTTCAAGGCATCAAGAGCCAGGTTATGTGGATGACTTGCTTGATTTATCTTTTGAAATTGGTTTTAAAAGATGATATTAGACATGTTATAGGCTGATTTTGGGCTGTTATAGTTTATATGAATGATTCCCCAACTTTCAAGGTCATATCACACATGCTAGTGATTAGACCTTGAAAGAAACATATTATGAATGTTGGTTGTTTGGACAATGATTAAAACCCAAAATTTCAGTTATGTTGGCTGAAATTTGGGGTTTTAAATGGGGTTTTCATTATATGGTTAGATGATTTGATCATTGGTTGTTAAAGTGCATAACCTAGCTTGTGGCCTTGTGTTGTTTGGATGATTCTAGTGGTTGTTTTATTCATTCAATTGGTTGTAATATTTGTGTTATTCCTTTGGGTTGTAATTATTCATTATTTGGTTATGTAATAATAGATTAGGTTCATTTCCTTTACTAGAAAAATGTATTAGGATACAATTTTGTAAAAGGAAGATGTACAAGATCAAGACCAAAGATGGACACAAGACACAAGAAACATGGAGCATTTGGATGCGGTTTCTAGTGGGAGGTTCTTGGAACCTTTATGATATGTTTGACCCTTAGAAAGACCAAAGACAACACTTGTGATGGAAAACAAGTGTTGTCAACATAAGGGCTATGGTTATGCACATATGATTGTTTATGTTTATGCTTGTTTGATTGTTTGTTGTTTGATTGTTTGGTTTGTTTTGAATATTCATAACAACTCATTAACAAACTAACAAGCTGAAAATGTTGGTTCTTTAAAGTTAATAAAAGTTATTAAAATGGTTTAATGATTTTAAAGATTAAAATTGGTTTTAATCTAAGAACCATAGGGTACTTGTATTTGAAAGCATACAAATACAAGTACATAGAGTTTTCTAAACTAGAATTAAGAAATCTCTAAAATTTTAAAAACGAGATCAACACCATCCTTTTACACAACACTTGAGTCACTTGGGAACTCTTAGTGGGATAAAGGTCACCTAACCATTTTGAGGGAACTTGTGATTTGAGGTGAGAATGCCTTACTTATGGGATAAAGGTCACCTAACCTTTGTTTTGGCAAACTCACACGTGGGTGTAAGTAGGATGTCTTGATTTGCAAACCATGTTAAATGGATCACCTACAATGTGGTTTCCAAATGGTGTTGATGGGATTTACATGCCGACTTTACATATGATGTTCAAGAGTCGATCCCATACCTCTAGAAGTTGCAAATGGTTGCAACCGTCAATCGTTGACCACCTTATTAATTTAAATCGTGGGATAAAGGTCACCTAACCACAATTTAAATGTAATGTTGGGTTCTAGATTTTATATATAATTGACCTTAATAGGCATTAATTATTAAAATGATAATATCGAAAATACTAAATAAAACTTTGTTAAATTTTGTAGATGGCCTCTAATAATGATAATTCCGATAACTCATCCGCGTCCAACCAATCTTTACGAGCGATCCTCCAAAAGGAACGTCTAAATCACAACAACTTCATCGATTGGTATCGAAACTTGAGAATCGTTCTCAAGCAAGAGAGAAGATCGTACGTTTTAGACGACCCTATCCCTGATCAACCTAGCGAGGATGATGAGGAGGCTTCATGATTGGCTAAAGTACACTGAGGACTCCGTCCAAGTGTCTTGTCTCATGCTAGCGAGCATGACTCGGATCTCCAAAAGGAGTATGAACACCACGGGGCTTATGACATGATAACCCAGCTGAAGGAAACGTTCCAACAGCAAGCGAGGGTTGAGCGTTTCGAAACGGTTCGAGCACTCCATGCATGTCGTATGGACGACAACCAATCTGTTTCATCTTATGTACTTAAGATGAAAAGTCATATTGACCGCCTCGAGAGGCTTAATTGTCCCGTCTCGAAGGAATTGGCCACGGATTTGATCCTCAATGGCCTTACCAAAGGTTCGAGACATTCGTGTTGAACTACAACATGAATGCTTGGGATAAAAGCATTGGTGAGCTTCACTCAATGCTCAAAACGGCCGAGGCGGCCATGGGTAAAAGGGTTTTACCCGTTCTCACCATTAATGAAGGTGGGAACAACAAAAGGCCTCGTCCCGCACCCAAGGCAAAGGTTGCCAAGGGTAAGGGACCCGCTTGGGGAAAAGGGAAAGGGGTGGCAAGGGTGCCACCCAAACCACAAGAGAAGAAGCAAAAGGTTGCTACAATGACCCATGCTTCAAGTGTGGGGAGATTGGACATTGGGCAAGGAATTGTCCTGTCCATCTCCAAGAGTTGAAAGCCAAGAGGGATGTCGGGCAGACCTCAGGTACACATACATGATTCATATTGATCTTAATGTTACATCTTCTAACACATGGGTATTGGATACCGGATGTGGAACTCACATTTGCAATTTGTTGCAGGGGTTCACAAGAAGTAGGGACTTCAAACAAGGGGATGTTAGCCTCTTCATGGGAAATGGAACTAAAGTCTTAGTTGAAGCTCGTGGAGACTACATCCTAAGACTTCCAAGTGGTTTGGAAGTTATTTTGAAGAATGTTTTGTATGCTCCTAGTTTGACTAGGAACATTATTTCTGTATCCCAATTAAGATATTATGATTATGTATTTCTTTTATTGAAAATGATATTCATGTTTCTTTAAATGGTATGTTCTATTTTAAAGCTATTCCAATTAATGGTATTTATGAATTGGTTCATGAAAATACTTTAAATAGTTCATTGTACCAAACTAACACCAAGAAACTCAAGTTGGACTTAAGTGATACCTATCTTTGGCATTGTCGTCTTGGTCATATAAACAAGAAACGTTTACAAACACTTCAAAAGAATGGTCTTTTAAAAACAAATGAATGTGATTCATTTGATGTTTGTGAGTCTTGTTTACAAGGTAAGATGACTAAGGCACCTTTAGTGGAACTACCGAAAGGGCAAAAGATTTATTAGGAATCATACATTCGGATGTATGTGGTCCTTTTAAGCCAATGACTAGGAATGGTGAAAGATACTTCATTACCTTTACCGACGATTATAGTCGCTATGGGTATGTGTACTTGTTAAGGCACAAAGACGAAGCTTTTGAAATGTTCAAAATCTTCAAAAATGAAGTAGAAATCAACTCAACAAGTCAATTAAAATTCTTCGTACCGATAGAGGAGGTGAATACCTAAGTGATGCCTTTCAAAATCATCTTAGGAGTTGTGGGATTGTCTCACAACTCACTCCACCTGGAACACCACAACATAATGGTGTGTCTGAGAGGAGGAATCGAACCTTATTGGATATGGTCCGATCTATGATGGCTAGAAGCACATTACCTCTATCATTTTGGGGTTTCGCTCTGCTCTCCGCGGCCGTATTCTAAATATGGCCCCAACCAAAAAGGTAGAAAGGACACCTTTTGAGATATGGCATGGAAGAGTTCCATCCCTATCGTACTTAAGGGTTTGGGGATGTGAGGCTTATGTTAAGACTCCCACCCTAAACAAATTGGATGTCCGATCCACCAAGTGTATCTTTATTGGATATCCTAGAGATTCTATGGGATATTATTTCTGATCCAATGGAACAAAAGGTGTTTGTTGCCAGAAAGGGTGAGTTCTTAGAAGCAAAGTTCCTTATGGAAGGAGCTAGCAGTAGAACAGTGGATTGAGGAAGATCAAGAACCACAGCCCGATGCACGTTTGGTTGAAACTAGCACTCAACATAAGGATGTTGAGGATGATCAAGTGGTTGATCAATACACACAACACGTTCGCAGAAGTGGTAGAACTAGTAATCCACCTGAAAGATATGGATTTTTCATGGATGGATGCTATGTGATAGATTCTGATGAACCAACCACATACCATGATGCAATGTCCAACACGGATTGTGACAAATGGCTTGAAGCCATGAACGTTGAGATGCAATCCATGTATGACAATCAAGTATGGGACTTGGTTGTACCACCTCTTAACTCCAAGATAGTTGGAAGTAAGTGGGTTTTCAAGAAGAAAACCGATATGCATGGAAACTTGGATACTTATAAAGCTAGACTTGTAGCAAAAGGTTTCACTCAAACTCAAGGGGTTGATTATGATGAAACCTTCTCACCTGTTGCGATGCTAAAGTCTATAAGGATATTGTTTGCCATAGCTGCTGCATTATGATTATGAGATTTGGCAAATGGATGTCAAAACCGCTTTCCTAAATGGATATCTTGAGGAAGATGTCTATATGGTTCAGCCTGAAGGTTTTGTCGATCCAATACATCCTAATAAAGTATGCAAGTTAAAGAAATCAATCTATGGATTAAAACAAGCATCGAGAAGCTGGAATCACCGTTTTGATGAGGAAGTAAAGAAATTTGGTTTCATCAAAAACGCTGATGAGGCTTGTGTGTATAAGAAGGCTAGTGGGAGCACAATAACTTTCCTAGTATTGTATGTTGATGACATACTACTATTGGAAATGACATTCCAACCTTGGAAGGTGTAAAAACCTGGCTTGGAAGTTGTTTTTCCATTAAGGATCTTGGTGAAGCCGCCTATATTCTGGGAATAAAGATCTATAGGGATAGATCAAGGCGGTTGATTGGTTTGAATCAAAGTGCATATATTGATAAAATCTTGAAAAGGTTCAAGATGGAAAACTCTAAGAAAGGTACCGTACCTATTCAAAGAGGAACGATGTTGAGTACGACTCAATGTCCAAGCTCAAAGGATGAGCAAGATAAAATGAAGGCAATCCCATACGCATCTGCTATTGGATCCATCATGTATGCAATGATATGCACTCGACCGGACGTGTCATACGCCTTAAGTATGACAAGCCGTTACCAACAAAATCCTGGAAACAGTCATTGGATGGCTGTTAAGAACATACTTAAGTACCTAAGGAGGACAAGAGATATGTTCCTAATCTATGGATCTGGTGACGAGGAACTCGTTGTAAAAGGTTACACGGATGCGAGTTTCCAAACCGATCGTGATGATTCACGGTCTCAATCGGGATACATTTTCATTCTGAATGGAGGAGCTGTCTCTTGGAAGAGCTCCAAACAGGATGTGGTGGCTCTGTCAACTACAGAATCAGAATACGTCGCCGCCTCATTGGCAGCCCAAGAAGCTGCATGGTTGAAGAAATTCATTGCCGATCTAGGGGTTGTCCCTTCCATTCAGGACCCCCTAGAGATCTTTTGTGATAACGAGGGTGCGATTGCTCAAATCAAGGAACCCCGTGCTCATCAAAAGACTAGGCACATTGAGCGGAGATTCAACTACATACGAGATGAAGTTGAAAAGGGAAGATATGTATTCGCAAAGTTCACACGGATCAAAACGTTGCGGATCCTCTCACGAAGCTCCTTGAAAAGGCAAAGCATGAAGGTCATACTTGTGCCATGGGACTTCGATATTCTAGTGATTGGATTTGATCTGTAAATTTTGTATTTGGATATGTGGAACTTTCTATTATTTGAATAAAGTTATTTGGTTATAATGTTTCAAATAATATTCCAATTTAGCATGTTTAATCCATGAGTAAAATGTTTACTCTAAATGTCCGTAGTCGTTCATACTTGTGGGAACAAGTTGAAGGTAAGACTATTATGAACTTGGATTGGTTGATATTCATAAGGATGAATATAGAGCAATGGGTTGCTACCAAGGTTCATAGATATTTGTGGGATACAAATATTGGACTAACCCGCATCTCAAATTTTACTACATGGAATCTTATTGATTGATCATAAGTAATTTTGAGTAAAGGCGAATATCATTTGGTATCCTCCGACCTGAGATACATATTGGGTTTTGATATTCACCAAGTGTTACACCTTGAGCCTATTCTTCACTGTCCTGAAATAGTGGACAGTACATAAGGATATGTTCAGGTATAACACGAGGTGATTGTGAGAAACGTATGTAGTCAAGATGGAATTTGTTCCTCTTATTCGTTGAGAGTTAGATGTCTAAGGCCTGATTAAGTTAAATCAACAAGGTATGATCATTCTGTGTCCTTGGATTTAACATGACATCTGTAACAAAAGGATAATGATTAATCACCTAAATCATTTCAAGTAGGGTACTTGAAAGGGATGATGTTATTGAATGGCTATAAGTCATGCGTATTAAGGGTAGTAAACCGTTGTTAGGCGGTATTTACTGCTTGCATCAATCTTCTATGAATCTTGGGCAAGTGGGAGATTGTAGGATTCTATGTGCCCAAGACACTTAGAATATTGATGTGGTTAGTACGTTATGATCCAAGTCGGGTTATACCCAATAACAAGCTTAGCAAACACCAAATATTTAGTTGATGATATGATCATGCAATGAAAATTAACACCAATTTAGAAAATGGGTTTTCTAAACAAGTTGCATATAACATGGAACAATTTATTAGGATATATTGTTCAATGATATTATTTGTAATGTTATTTAGATGACATTACAAATTAATAATGGCTATATATGTTATACAATTAATGGGTTAGTTGTATACATTTTCTAAGAGGGACAAATTATAAGACCATTTTAACATGTGTGTGTTAACAAAAAAAGGGGGAAACCCTTTTTTCAACCTATATTCCCCCCCCCCTTGTTGGTGATTGGACCAATTTTGTTGATTAAACACAACACTTAAGGGTCTTGAATGTTTTCTTGGACCAGCCATCTTGAGATACACATGCAACTCAACTCCAAGAAAAACTCTCTTCCATCTTCTCCAAACTCACGGTTTTGAAGGTGTTATAGCAGCTTCTTCTTGAAGTTTTGGTGACCAAAATCCTAGCAACTAAGGTGTTTGTTTGAAGGCTTGTGGGTATAGACGTTTGAGGACTTCTAGCTTGAAGTCTTGGCCATTAATCAGCCCTCATTCAGCACTATCTTGGACGTTTTTGAAGCTTACAACAGCCCTCTCCTTGGTCGTTTCTTGCTGCTCAAAAGGTAGAAATCATAGCTCTGTGGCTGTGATTTAATGTAGTTTTAGTACATTTTCATAGCTTGATCATTCACATATTATGATCCTTTTGTTGGGTTTGTTTTCATCTAAAATGGTCACTAAAGAACATTATTTTCAGCTTATAAAATGGGTTTTATTAAGTTGTAACTCCGTTGCGTTTTTCAGAAAGTTTAAGTGGTTAAACATTGATTTTATGTTCTAGCAAACCTTCAATGACGAACGAATGCATGAACGAAAGTTAACGAACGAATGATGAAGATAATAATGATATTATCTATGTGTATGTATGATGTATGATCACATGTAAAAGTAAAGAATGGCTTTAATGAAAGTAAAGTATGTTTTATTATAAAACTAGAACTCACTCAGCAACACTGACTTTTATGTGTTTCCAGTTGGCAGGTAATGTTGCTAAGGATGGCACGGGGTGGCTACTCAACTCTTTTGGATGACATTCTTTTGTTTAATGTTTTTGCATTGTAATGTGAATGAACGATGTTTTGAAATGAACGATTGTATTAACCTACAAAAGCATTTATAAGGAAATGAAAAGTTATTTTAATGTTCTGCTGCAATGTTTATGAATGTTAATTCTAAACTTATATGTTTTATGTTCAATGATTTACTAGCTGTAAGCGTCCCGGGAACGGGGTCTTAAATGTTGGTATTAGAGCCAAAGTTTAAGTGAAACGGGTAAATTTTCAAAATAAACCTAAACTTAAACTAAAAATGGGACGGAAAGGGAAGGGATGCCAGTCTGAGTAGCTGCGTGCCATGAGGTATTTTTGTAATGTTAACCGGTATTACGTGCGCATGTTTTGTTGTTATGTGTTGTTTGTAGATTTAAATACTGATGTAGTCAGGATAGGTAATGCTGGGGTATGAAGTGTAAAGTAAGTGGCTAATCACATTTGGCCACTGTAATTAGGAACTTACTATACTTGACATAAACTAAGTTGTCCCCTTGAATGACCGTGTTGGTGTTGAATCTTTTAGTGTGTGTGTGGATGGTCGGCGGTAGATCTTCAAAAGCTTCACGTGGTGGAGGTCATGGTGCTGAACCACGGGTTACGAGAGGAAGACCCAGAGTTGAAAAGGTGGTTCATGAAGAACCAGAGACCCCTCATCCGGAGGGTGATGATGAGAGTGCAAACTTAAGGGCCTCGGTGAAAGAGGCTATGGTTGAAGAGGTGCATCAGGTCATGTAGACAATCTTATCGTCTGTAGTGACTGAAGTGATTAAAGTTGTACAAGAAAGAGAAAGGAAGGAAAGAAGTAGACCTACATGCGAAAGAAGACAGCCCAAGACTCAAGCGATAGCGATAGCACTTTGGATGGTGGTAGGTTTGGAGGCTGTAACGTTGCTTCTTATCTGAGGTGCCAATCCCCATATGTATCTTTCAATTCAGATGTATTCTGGCGTAACCATTCGGGGTACCAATCTAGCAAGGTCATTGAATCTGGACGTGTATGCTTGGATCTCAGCACCTTCCATGGTGTGGTTCCAAAATTCGGTCTCAATTTTCTGGAGTTCATTACGTGGGCAGTATTCTTTGAGCAACATTTCCTTTAACTGCTCCCAAGTAAGTTTGTCCGTGTTTGCATCACTCAATAGTTGAAGCTGAGAGTTCCACCATCATAATGCTACATCTTGAAAGGAACAAGTTGCATGCTTGACCTTCTGATCATTAGAGTAATTGCTTATTGCTATAACAGTCTCCATTTTCTCAATCCATCGAATTATATCTAATGGTCCTTCCGCACCTATGAAAGTTCTTGGATTGCATCCTTGAAAAGTCTTATACGAGCACCCTTGTGGTTGTCCACTTGATGAACTACCTGGGTTTCCGTTTGTACCGGATCTGTTATTTGCACCAATACCGGAAGTTATGTTTGAGCCGTTTCCCGCTCCGTTCCAAGACCGTTACCTGCAATTTCTTGCCTTCTTCCTTGACCGGCCGCTACATTAGCATCATGTTGTTCTAAGGCTGATTTGACGTGTTGAGCTATCAACTAGGCCAGTTCCTCTGTAGTAGTTGGTAAATTGGTGTTTCCCCTTAAGGATGTATTTCGAGTTACAGGTGGCATGATTCAATTTTGTTTCGAAGGTAGGGGAGAAGAGGTTTAGATTACGTAAGACGTTAACATAATATTATAATTATTTATTCTTTATAATTAACTTATCCAAGATATATGTAAGTATATAAGCATTTACCACAACCAAACGGTATCATAAAAATAGAATTTTAATGTTATAAGCGGTTTGATCATACATTAACTACCATCACACCGACAAAGATCAAATATCCAAAAGATCATTTGTTTAATTGTCTACATAAGTTAGCGAGTTTATAACTCGATCAAAAGTTCAAGCACTCCAGCTTGCATCTAATATCTATCCTAAAATGAAGCTCCACTGCCAATGTGCATCAAGTATGAAATCGTCATCAGACACAGTGTAGCCACAATGATAGAAGTCTCTACTCGCTCTCCCATCATAATCGTGTACTGCTGAGCTGTCACCAATGCAGCCTCGGCCATATCCGCTCTCTGCTCTGCCTGGATCAGTTGGTCCCTAGTCTTAGACAGACTAGTCTCCAGGTCTGCCAAACAAAAGTGCATCTGTCTTAGTGCGCTATCGTCCAATAGTCTCTCCTCCTCAATCATCATCATCCTCCCATCTAAAGCTTAACTCAGCTCATCCTGAACCCGTATCTTTTTCTTGGTTGTCAGTAGTTCCTTTTCTTGTCGTACACACTTGGCTGACAAAGTAGCCATCACTCGTTCAATGGGTACACTACCCATGGTGATCCCACGAGGAGCAGCGGATGACTCTCCAACCTCGAAGGTGGAAGGAATCTCATCTCTCATGGCACATCCTTTTATGGCATCCATGATCCATCCCCATTGGTCATCAAGAGGTCTGGCTCGTTTGGGCATAGGTGTTTTCTCCATACCAAGTATAGATTCTTCTAAAGAGAAATTAACCCTCGGAAGATGTTTCATATATCTTCCAAAGCAAAATTTCTACAAGGAAAATCTTCTTCTTGGAAGAATTTTTAGCCTCGGAATAAGCGATTGATGATTTATCAGATCTACTTCTAAAGCTTATAAATTCTTCATTCGAAGAGCACATTGCTCTTAGAAGTAAGAATTTACCTTCGGATGTTAAGTTGGCTTCGGAAGAAGGTTACCTTCAGAAATCTCTTATACTTCAAAAGAAGACCTTCCTATGTAACGTAAGTCTTTGGGCCCCATAGCTGTAAAAGGGAAAGATTTTCTTATTGATGTCGGAATATTTTAAATGTATTTAACATTACCGTCGTTGTCATATTATACCCAAACCATCACTTCACCTTATCCATCCGCCACTTTCACCCATTTAAATATTTCGACTTACCCATTTTAATCGTTTTACCGATTTCACTACCCAAAGCTTTCTTCATCTCCAATTTACCCAAATCAAGCTCATTTATCTGCTTCATTCTCAATGGCGCTTAACCCCCAGCATAATCAAGTCTCACTCTTGGATTCATCCATGCATGCTGACTTCTTTGCAATCATCTCCTTCCTAACCCAATCCACTTACTTCACAGCCCTAACTGTCAACCCCACCGTGTATTTAAACCAGATCGCTGATTTTTGGGAGAATGCACAGATCATAACCCAAAATGGGGTTAGGGTTTTGAGGTCCATCATTTGTGACCAGGAATTGATCATATCCAAACACTCATTAGGGAGCATCTCAAGCTTCACGATGATTGTTCACCAACAGAGTTCCTCGAGACTGAGGTTGACGAAACATATTCTTTAATGGGATACGGAGGTGATGTCAGCAGGTCCACTATCTACAAGTTTAACTTCTCATACAGTGGAAGTTCCTACTGCTATCATCCTTCACTGTTTGTCAAACAAGTCAGGGGGATGGGATCAAATCCCATATGAACTAGGTTGTCTAGTTCACAGGTTTGGTAAGAGGCTTCCACTTTAATTACTCCAGATTTATGCTGACCAATTTGATGGGAAACCTTCAAAGGGAGACATTCTATATGTATGCTAGGTTCATCCAACACCTTATCAACTCTGAGTTGGACCAGAGCATGCTTGTCTGCTCAGCTACTCTTCAAGTCCCTCACATGAGGCTGACCATCTTCAAGATTCTGAAGAGGATGTCCACCAACTTCACCGGAAGAGACACTCCACTTCTTCCAGGTATGATTGAGTGCATAGCTCCTGGTGAAATCCTTGTTAACCCCACAGGTGATGAACCCACACCAGCAACCACCCTCACATTGCTAGTTCTACCATCTCACCCTATCAAATACACATATCAAAGATGCCCATACAAGCCCTTATTCAGTCTACTCTGATTGATCAAAGCCCCTTCTGTTCTAACCAAAAGACTAGAGTGGAAACATGGGCTCCCACTTATCTGAGGTCTCACCTTCTTTCACCATTAACCACAATATAGGATTTGAGTTTCCTTAGTCTCAATCCTTAGAGCCTAAAACCCAAGATGAAAGCCCTAAGGGTGAGTCTCTATACTCCCTTGAGAAGCCAAAAAGGGACAACCCCACCATAGGCTCAATACCAATAGACATTGATCAAAGTCACGGGGTCAATAGGTATAACTTCCATATCCTTTATTGACCTATTGATAAGAATTGATAAGGAGATTATATCTCTTCATGGCAATGAAGTTGATCCATAACACCCTCTTAAGGATCAGCAAAGCTTAGAGGGACCTCTTATCTCTAGCCCACATCAACAAAACCCAACTGAGGTGAGTCCCACTAATATGGAAGGGACTCATGTAGATTCAATTGCCACTACTAAAAGGGCCTTATTGGATCCTCAAGGCAGTTGTAATGTTTTTGAGTCTGAATCTACGACAATTATGCTCTTTGATGTCTCTGAAAGAGACATCATTAGGCATGGGAAACTAGGGTGCCAAGAAACCACACCTGGTGGTGAGGATGAACATACTAGGTATGTTATCTCATCTCCCAGCGATTCTTCAAAAGAAGATGAGGGAAGTCTGAAACTCATAATTAAAGACCTACTTTCTAAAGTCTCAAACCTTGAATCTAAGGTTAAGACTTTAGAGGATAGGTCTGCCACTTAGCAACTTGAGATTGAAAATCTCAAGGCTCAACTAGCTGAGAAATAAATTGAGAGATTTGTTAGGCATGTACCCATTTAGGTCTCATTGTCCTCGTCCTTTAGCTCATCTAGCTCTGAAGATGATTCTACCAAAAAAAGGGAGAGTGTTTAGAGGCAAACACATGTGGAACCACAGGGTCAATCTTTAACATCTCTAGCTTCAAGATACCCTACTCATCAAGCAATAGTTTTTCCTGAGCCTCATCCAATTGTTCTTCAAATAGATCAAAGGATGCCCAAGATCTGAACAGGTTCTTCTCTAAGTTCCCGCTTGGATCTTCCATTGAACAGCTAAGCCCTGATGTTGTTGTGGCCTACTTTGGAGCTTCAGAGCTTCAGAGGCTGAATCCACCTTGTACCGCTGTCAAAGAAGTTGGTCAACCTAAGGTCTGCATGAACCTGAGATTAATTTCAAAAGGGAAATGGAAACTGATGGCCAATAACTAAAACAGTTAGGATAAAGAGTGTATTGCCACGGACTTTCGAAATTGAAGTCAAAGCCTCGGAAGAACAATTCAATCTTTCGAAGCTGAGATGGAAGTATAATGAGCATTGGAAGGAAATCATATTGATTTGTGATCGTTGATGATTTTACAAGATTTACATGGGTCTTCTTTTTATGAACTAAGGATGAAACTACTGAAACATTAAAATCGTTTATTCTTAAAATTGAAAATAAAATTGATCACATGGTTAAGATAATTAGAAGTGATCAAGGAACTGAGTTTAAGAATCACGTTCTTGACTCATTCTATAACTCAAAAGGGATTGCCAGACAATACAGTGCTCCTAGAACTCCTTAACAAAACGGTGTTGTTGAGAGGAGGAATAGGATAATGATTGAGGCTGCTCGGACCATATTAGCTGATTTAAAGCTGCCTCTAACATTATGGGCAGAGGCGGTTAGCATTGCATGTTATGTGCAGACCTGAGGGGGAGGATACTGTTAAGCATCAGTAAAGGGCAATCATTGGGTCTTTGATGTATCTCACTGCAAGTAGACCTGATATCATGTTTGCAGCATGCATTTGTGCAAGATATCAAGCTGCTCCAAAGGTGTCTCACCTAGTTGTTGCCATGAGAATCCCTAGATACCTTAAAGGAGCACCTAAACTAGGTCTTTGGTATCCAAGGAATAGCAACTTCAATCTCTATGGCTATTCTGATAGTGACTACGGTGGTTGCAACATCAACAAGAAATCAACATCAGGAGGATGTCAATTTCTTGGTGGAAGGATTATCTAATGGCAATGCAAGAAGAAATCATGTGTCTGTACATCTACTGCTGAAACCGAATGCATTGTTGCTGCAAGTTGCTGTGCTCAACTATTGTGGATTCAGAATCAAATGCAAGGCTATGGATTCAACTTCATGAGCACTCCTATCCACATTGACAACAATAGTGCTATCTCCATTACTGAAAATCCAGTGAAGCACTCTAAGACAAAGCATATCAACATCAGGTATCATTTCATAAGAGATATTCAAGAGAAAATTTTGATTAAGCTAATCAAAGTTGATTCAAATGAAAAATATGTTGATTTGTTCACCAAAGCCTTTGATAAACAAAGATTTAAGTATCTCATTACAGCTATTGGGATGATAAACATTGATTAGTCTATCTCCGTTGAAAACCTTTTTAAATGTGCAATGTCTTTTGTCAAATCAATTTAAGCCATGTTACAATAGGTTATCTCTAAAATCTTTCTAAGTATAGATTCTTCTGAAGAGAAATTAACCCTCGGAAGATGTTTCATATATCTTCCAAAGCAAAATTTCTCCAAGGAAAATCTTCTTCTCGGAAGAATTTTTAGTCTCCGAAGAAGCGATTGATAATTTATCAGATCTACTTCTGAAGCTTATAAATTCTTCATTCGAAGAGCACATTGCTCTTAGAAGTAAGAATTTACCTTCGGATGTTAAGTTGGCTTCGGAAGAAGGTTACCTTTAGAAATCTCTTATACTTCAAAAGAAGACCTTCCTATGTAACGTAAGTCTTTGGGCCCCATAGCTGTAAAAGGGAAAGATTTTCTTATTGATGTCGGAATATTTTAATTGTATTTAACCTTACCGTCGTTGTCATATTATACCCAAACCATCACTTCACCTTATCCATCCGCCACTTTTACCCATTTAAATATTTCGACTTACCCATTTTAATCGTTTTACCGATTTCACTACCCAAAGCTTTCTTCATCTCCAATTTACCCAAATCAAGCTTATTTATCTGCTTCATTCTAAATGGCGCTTAACCCCCAGCACAATCAAGTCTCATTCTTGGATCCATCCATGCATACTGACTTCTTTGCAATCATCTCCTTTCTAACCCAATCCACTTACTTCATAGCCCTAACTGTGAACCCCACCATGTATTCAAACCAGATGGCTGATTTTTAGGAGAATGCACAGATCATAGCCCAGAATGGGGTTAGGGTTTTGAGGTCCATCATTTGTGACCAGCAATTTATCATATCCAAACATCTCATTAGGGAGCATCTCAAGCTTCACGATGATTGTTCACCAACGGAGTTCCTCGAGACTGGGGTTGATGAAACATATTCCTTAATGGGATACGGGGGTGATGTCAGCAGGTCCACTATCTACAAGTTTAACTTCTCATACCAGTGGAAGTTCCTACTGCACATTATCCTTCACTATTTGTCAAACAAGTCAGGGGGATGGGATCAAATCCCATATGAACTAGGCTGTCTAGTTCACAGGTTTGGTAAGAGGCTTCCATTTTAATTACTCTAGATTTATGCTGACCAATTTGATAGGAAACCTTCAAAGGGAGACATTCTATATGTATGCTAGGTTCATCCAACACCTTATCAACTGTGAGTTGGACCAGAGCAATCTTGTCTGCTCAGCTGCTCTTCAAGTCCCTCACATGAGGCTGACCATCTTCAAGATTCTGAAGAGGATGTCCACCAACTTCACCGGAAGAGACACTCCACTTCTTCCACGTATGATTGAGTGCATAGCTCCTGGTGACATCCCTGTTAACCCCACAGGTGATGAACCCACACCAGCAACCACTTGGCCTCAACTCTGATTCCCTAAATAATGAAGAGAAAAAGCTAACGAGAAGGCTAGTGACTCTACTGGATTCCAATAAAGGGGATAGAGTGCCAATTAATCCCCTTGTGCCAAGAAAGAAGATCATCCAATGGAGGTTCGAAGACTCTTCTCACAACTTTGTTGTTGAGAGAATGGATAGATAAACAGGCTCAATGCCTCATCTCTGCTACACTTAAGCAGATTTGATATTGTTGAGTTAGCAAAGAAGCCATTTTACAACCCCTCCAACTTCGAGATAGCTGCTCACATCAAGAATCATCTAAGCAGCCTTCATCTGGCTGAGCTGACTGCAAGGATCAAGATTGAAAAGGAGCTAAAACTAAGAGACGAGGAGGAAAGGAAAGGATCAACAACCAAAGGCAAAGCCTTTCTTCAAATGGTTGAAGGTACCGACCTTGAATCCATAGTTAGATAGGAGTATGACTATAACTCCCATCAACTAACTCTCTTTAGGGGGCGCAACAAAGGGTGCGTGTCATTTAGTGTGACAAACTGGATCTCCTGTCCACTAATGACTTGTATAAACTTCTTAACATAACTTCAAGGAAGAATAAAGAAATGGATAAACATCTTCTATCCCTGGTGCTGAAGGTTTTGAGAAGCAAGAATAAGTGAGGTTTTGGTAGCATCAGCCTAGGGGGAGTTTTTTGGATCTAGAAAGGTTGGTGCAACCAAAACCAAAGACTTAAAGAATTTTGGTGCTACTAATAAAGGACTTCCAAAGCTAAGTGTGGAAGTTCCGAAGGCAAATGGAGTTCTTTCAAAGACAAAGTTCAAGAAAAATATTCAAAGGAAAACTCCAACTTCCGAAGACAAAGTCTTCTCTTCAAAAGTTCAAGACTTAGAAGATTTCAAGACAATGACATCCGAAGTAGAAGTCCCCAAGCCTCGGAAGAAGTAAGCCTCTTCCGAAGTATAATTGGCCTCGGAAGAACTTGTTTTTCTGAAGCCAATTAACCTTCGGAAGGCACTGCTATAAACAAGTGGACATAAGTATGGTCCTTCTAACACTCCATTGCAGACCTCTGATATACTGCATGACGTTTTCTCAAAAGCCCATGTAGTTAATGATACTTTATTCCACTGTTCACCTTTATTAGTTAGTATAGTTACCAACTTTAGTTGGTGACAAACGGTAAGTCATGGACATGTAATGACTACCAAGTCTTAGATAAGACATTATCTAAGATACCTTAACATTAGCTTTGTAGTATTTGCTTTAGTTATAGGTTTCAAGCTTGTATCAAAGTATATTTGACTGTAGGTGATAGTATATATAGTTTCTCATTGTAATTCTAGTAACATACTTGTAAGAGTCTTGTAATACTTTGAGTTGAGAAGTAATATATACAAGTACCTTGAAAATTATTTTCTTGTGTTCTTTTTTACTTAATATATTATTATCAACTCTTAGAAGAGATTCTGCTTCATTAAAAACGCGTGTGATTAAGTAAGTTTTTGAGAAAAACAAAGTGCTAGTGACAGATATCGATCCTGCAAACTTTTCTTGGCATTCCAGTTACCAAATCATTCTTATCAATTTATTCATGTTTTTAACATTACATGGCACGTTCTTTTATGTCAGAGGAAAGACTCATCACTATTTGCTTTAGATAGAAAGCAGAAAACTTCTCCTAAGGGAGATGTTTTTTGCAAGTCCATCTTGTACATGTTCCATCTACTAGGGGCTCTGAGCAGGATATGCTCTTAAGGAATAACCACCCAGGGCTTGAGAACAATGCACTTATGCTCAGTGAAAAGCATGTTGCGACTCTAATCAAAAAATTGAGATACACTCTAAAGATTGTATCTAAGCTCCTTGAAAAATTTTACCTTCTCAATGTTGAGCTTACCATTTGTGACCCTACCCCTTCTAGTAATGTAACCTCCAGCATCCTTTCCAAATGCAACTGGCCCTCCATCAATTTTCTCAAAATTTTAGAGTAGTGACCATTGCCTGTCATGTGCTTGGAAAGGCCACTATCAATGATCCATACATTCATGTTTGTCTTGATTTGTTCCTGCATAAAAGAGATGGTTAGTTACATTGGAAACCCAAGCCTTGTTAGTCTTGGGCTTATCAAAAGAAGTTAAAGACGACACAACAGGTTTTGATCCTATGGTCAAATTTGGAGGATCATTTGAAGATGTTGATAAACAACTTTCAGTCACTTGGTATTTCTTTGTCTTCCACACCACCTTTGCAAGCTTAGACTTGACCTTCAATGCTCTAGAAGTTTTCACAAATTCGGAAGTTTTGGAGACTGAACCTTTGAAAGATCTTACAAACACTCTAGGAAGCTTCAGTACTTCAGAAGTATTCCTTTCTTCCGATACCAACTTTTCTTCCGAAGGCAAGTTTTCACTGGTCTTCTTCATCATTTTGGAGCTTCCTAAAGGAAAAGAGTTTCCAACCGAAGCTTTCTTCTTCTTCAAACTCTCAAAAGTTTCTTTCTTGATCATGTGAACAGTATTTTAGGATTGTAGAGGCAATCCTTTGTAAAATAACAAGTACTACCACTCATGATGCAGTCCATTTTCTTCCTTGTGAGAGTCTTCCTTTGGGAACAAAGCTGAACTTGATTACTTTCCTTCTCCATCTTCATCTTTGCAAATGATGTGGCAATTCTTTTAGGGTGAGAACTACCTTTGGAGTTGGATGATTCAGGTTATGTAGTAGTTGTACAAAACTTATCAACCTACTTCATGATGTTGGAATGATTTGGACATAAACTAAAACTCAGTAGTAATAGAGTTCAAGTTTGAGTCTTCAATCTTAACCATTTCAAAACCTGTAGAGATAAAAACTTGTTTCTATATAGAGTTAAAAGTGGCCTTAATCTCTTGAGCTCTTGGACTTTCTTTTGGCCTTTCTGATCAAGTTCTTCCTTCTAGACATGGTCATCCCAGCTTCCTTTCTCTCCTCAGAAGAAAACCCTTCTTAGAATGCTCTTCTTCACTGTTCTCAGAGACATTCTTCATTATTTCCTCTTCATTCTCTTCACTCATGGGTCTATGAAAGGAAGCTCATCTTCACAAGTTTCACACCTAGGAGATCTTATGGACAAGATTGTGTGTGGAGGAGCTATCTCAGTAGATCATAGTCCCTACTTATTCTGATAACACACTTTTGCATGTAGGGATGAGGATATTATGTTTTTGAAGGTCTTTTCTTCAAAACATATTTTTCTGCCCCGGCTTTGCTGATTACAAGCTCCGCTTGGCATTCAATTAACTTAGTGATGAGATCTTTGATTTGAGTCTTATAATTTGTGTGCTCTGTTTAAGAGTTGAATGGTTTTCTCTAAATCTTTAGTTATAAGTTTGTAATCATTTTCAACAATTTTGAAAATAGATTTTAAGATATTAATGACTCAAGATCAGATCTCATCTCTATGTTATCAGACCTATATCTGTGAACTTTAGCAATACATTTAAGTGTACAAAGAGTGTTACAATACCTTGGCTTCATCATGGTTAGCCATCAGTGCTTGATTTGGAGATGCATCTTCCACCTAAAAGCTCCAGTAAAAGCCTCTTATTCAAAAGCAACTGCAGCTTGATGCTTGGCTTCTCATTCTGGTTGGCTCTGTCAGTGTAGTTTGGTTTGGTTTATGCTTGGCCACCATTTGTCCTTAGTGCCTTGCATTCTCTAGCAAAGTGTCCCAGTTGGTTACAGTTGTAACATTTCACTTTTTTGTCCAGTCCAAACTTTCCACTAGCTGCATTGCTTGGAAAATTTCTCACTATCCTCTTGTTGAACTTCTTGGCTCTATGAGTGAGAAGTGCCATTTGTTGAACTATCTCCATGTACTCTAGATCATCTAAATAGATGCTGTCAAGATCTTCAAGGGTGAATAGAAAGTTGCTAGTACTTTTATCAATAGACACAAAAGCTTGTGAAGAGTTTGTCTCATGGAATGGATCTCTTTGAGTGTAACTCTCCTTTGGTGTCTCTGGGAAGGTAATGAAAGGACCTTTGAGTGTAACTCTCCTTTGGTTCTCTAAAATCCCTTTCAACCACATGAAGGGCTGAACTTAGTTGATTGCTGAAGTTACTAGATGGATTTTGCATGTTCATCTCTATCTGGTATCCATTAAAAATACCATACAACTAGGTAAGAGTGAGAGTCTTAAGGTTCTCAGATCTCTTGATAACAACACAATAATGTATCCATTGTCTAGAAAGAGAGGACATGAACTTCCTTACAATGTCTCTATTTTCAAGAGTTACTCCAACATCCATTAGAGTATCCACGATCTCAACATACCTAACGTATTATTAAGTCATGGTCTCACCTGCTTTGGAGGTGAAGTTCTCAAACGGCTGCTTCAAGAGGTCCTTCTTGTTCTCTTTTGCTTCAGTGGACCCCTCATACATGAGTTTCAATGTATCCTATAGTTGTTTAGTAATTTTTCACTTCTTAAAGCCCTTGTATATGGAGTTTGGAAAAGCACTTTGGAGGGTAGTCATGGCTTTCTGATCTATATCTATTCTCTTTCTATCTTTTTTAGAATAGTCAGCCACCTCCTTGGAATCATACCAACCCCAACAGCAGCTGAAGAGATGCTTGGCATGTGAGGCCTAGGGACAACAAATTCCCACATCCTAGAGTCTTGAGACTTGATAAAGGCTTCCATTCTTTGACACCAAGTATAAACGTTTTTAGGAGTTATCACTGGGGACTTTGTCATGATTCCGGTTTCCGTATCAGTCTTTGTGAGAGCTGCCATTTGAGTTGTTAAGTGTTTTATGAGACTGAAGGATCTAAGTGGCGAGATCTTACAATCAAGAGCCTCGAATGCTCTAATAACAAATGTAGGACCATTTAAGGGATGGTCAATACACTTAGTCTCACAATGAGAAGAGTGTTTAGAACACTGACAGTTTAAATAGGGAACCAGAACTTTGATTATGATACTATGAACACAAGTAAACAAGAGACAGAAACTTAAGAACAACAAAGATGTTTGGTTTTCTAGATTGTAGTATATGCTTCTCAAGTTTTATTACAAGTAATACAAAGCATGAGAATAAGTACACGGACTTGAGACACTTTATACTACATCCTACAGCCAGTCATACTTAAAAGGCTAGCTGGATACATTTGATCTAGACAACAAAATTAATGTAGAGTCAAAAGGCAGATATGCCTTTTGACTAGTGACTATGACATGTCATAGCTCACATCCTAATATATTACAAAAAGGATAAAAGTATATAAAGTAGAAAGTTACAGACTTAAGACCCCAACGTATAGTTACAAAAAGCATGGACAATTTACCAACTTGTATAAGTTGGTAAGTCTTCAGAGTTGTAGTGGAAAGTTGATCAGCTTTATGAAAAGTACATCAGATTAAGCATATTCTTTAAAGTCTTCAGAAGAAATCTCTCTTCACTTTATGGCTTCGAAAGACGTTGCCTTGAAGCTTCTAAAGACTTTACTTTTGGCTTCGAAAGATATTAATCTTACCTTCTAAAGATTTTACACTTAGAATATTTCTGATGCATGGTGTAAACTTCCGAAGCAACTTCTACTTTGCACTAAGTGCATGCATGCATGAAAGACTTGGTTTGTTTTGAGTACATCAGCCTATCAATAAGTCTTACATCTATTTATACTAAGTTTTTTAAATTATATTATCCATGGAAAACAAGTAGAAGGAATCAAATGAAACAAGTACATGACTATGGAGACTCGATAAGATGAGAACTTAAACATAATATCAAAGCAAATGCAAATGAAGTATTACCCTGATAGGAGAAGAGAGATGATAAGCCACACAATAGCAATCATGAGATGGTGGAACTAGGAAGTCAAAACGGTCATGAGGAAAATGAAAATTTGAGTGACATGTCGGCACCACTTAGAAAGTTAGAGTTAGAATATAACAATCTTTAATGGATACATGCATACTGGAACTTTGAAACAACATAATTTAGAACCTCATCATTTTCCTCAAGGACTATTACATGTCATTTAAGTCGACAAAAATCCACTTAGGTTGTGCTCTCACTACACTTTTAGTAAGATAATTATATTAGCATCTCTTTATTTTTATTAAACATAATACAAAATATAAATAAGTGATACAATATTTTAAGTATTTTCAAATCTTACAATCTGGTTTAAAAGAAGTTATGTAGATTAAACATTTTGATATTATTTAAATCAACTAATTAAAAGTTAATAAGAAATTAAATATAAAACCAAATAATTGGTTTGAACACTAAACACTTTGTTAGTGTTTTAATCAACATGTTTTTCTATCCAAAAGAAGATTACGCCGCAACTTGTTGGAAATTTACCTTTCACTTTATTGTAATTATTTGTTTTGAGTTTGATTATACAAGTCAAAATGGCATAGTTTAGCTTGGTGTAATTTTATAATAGGGTAGTTGTTGTTAAAAAGTTAAAAAGAAATTAAATGCAAAACCTAACAATTGGTTGGTTTGAATAGTTATATAATTTTAAAACGAAAAGTAAACATCCTATTGAACTGTTGTGAACATTGTTTTGAAAACTGGACTGGCCGATTGGACCAATCCGACCTGGATTCGGACCCCAATCAGGTCCAGTTTGGTGCTTAAAATCGGAATGACGTTGAACTAATGGTCAGAGCAATTAGATAGGTTGAAACTACGGTCGAACCATGAACCCGACCGATCCAACTAGGCTTTGGATTGATTGAATCGGTTTTTTATATATGATTTTAATTTTTTCAGTATATCTGTACATATATTTATAAATTAATTATAATTTTAATATGTTCTCATATTTGGTTTGAGCAGTTGAAGGACTAGTAAAATATTTGGTTTACTATTCGATCCGGTTCTGAAATCACTAAATGTGAATTTTGTAATGTAAGTGTTAATATCCGGAAAACATCCATAGAGCCAAATCTGAAACCACGTGAACCAATCTTGAGCCAAATCACATCATATCATTATAGCATTTGAAGGGGATTTAACATGTTTATCAAAGCTCATATTCTCTTGTGTTATATGAAAATGCAACGGATTTATATTTTAAAACATGTTAATAAGATGATTATTAAACCCATTTAATAAAGAACCCCAAGCCATGGATCATTATACAAATGCATACAACAAAGGACATAAGATACTTAGAAGTATATACAACCTTGTAGCTTCCTAAAACCCAAAGATGAGAGCTGTGAAAGATGACTTTGTGGCTGAGTTTTCAACCAAGAAAACCTTAAGGAGTGATACCCCAAGCTTGTACAAACACCTTCCTTTGCTAGGGCTTGCAACACCAACTTGAAGAGCTCTCCTCTTGTGAATCTTTTCAGCCAAGAACACTTCTTTTCAAAGCTGAAAATTCCTGATTCCTTTTGCTCAAAACCGAGATTTTGAGTAAGAAAAGAGAGGAGCTTCTCTTGTGTGTGTGTAAGAGAATTAATTGTATGCAAGAGTGTCTTGAGTGGAGTTATTGCATGGCCTTGGAACCAAAAAAGGGGGTTATCCAAGACCAAAGGGGCGGCCGATTTTGGCTCCCTTTTGTCTCCATCATGTTTCAAAATTTTAAAAAAAATATATATACTCTTGCATCCTTATATGTAAATTAAACCATTTTAATTTTATATCACTAACACAACACTATTATTTGTCATTGTTTCACTAATTTAAAAATAAACAAATAATCCCATATGAACAAATATATATATATATATATATATATATATATATATATATATATAAACTTGTTCATTTGCAAAAGCAATGATTTAGAAAACCCGATTTCTAAATTGGTGTTTATATTTATTTGTTTTGATCTAATCAACAAATAAATATTTGTCGGTGTTTGTTTGGCTTGTTATTGGGTATGACCCGACTTGGATCATATCACACTAGCCACATCAATTTATATGTATCTTGGGCAGATCAATTCTTTCAATCTCCCACTTGCACAAGATTCATAGAAGATTGATGCAAGCAGCAAATAACACCTAGCAACGGTTTGCCACCCCTAATGTATATGACTAAGTGCCATTCAATAACATTATCCTTTTCAAGTACCTTACTTGAAAATGTTTTAGGTGAATAATCATCTATCCTTTTGTTACAGATGTCATGTTAAATCAAGAGACACAGAATTGTCATTCTCTGATGATTTAACTTTAACAGGCCTTAGACATCTAACTCTCAACGAAAAGAGGAACAAATTCCATCTTGACTACATACGTCTCTCACAATCACCTCATGTCATACTTGAACTCAGCCTTATGTACTGCCTTTTCAGAACAGCAAATGACTAAGTCAAAGTACAATACTTGGTGAATATCAAGACCCAATATGTATCTCAGGTCTGAGGATACAATGATATTCGCCTTTACTCAAAATCTCTTATGACTAATCAGAAAATTCCATGCAGAAATAATTGAGAGCGAGTCAGTCCAATATTTATATCCCATAGACATCAATGAACCTTTGGTAGCAACCTCTTGCTCTATATTCATACCTTATGAATATCAACCAATCCAAGTTCATTATAGTCTTACATTCATGGTTGTTCCCACAAGTATGATCGACTACGGACGTTGAGAATAATTCATTTATTCACGGATTTAAACATGCTAAAATAGAAGAACAAATGAAATTATAACCATATAATTAAGTCAAATAACATTAGTTCCAATATCCAAATACAAAATACAACATCAAACCCAGTCACTAGAATATCTAAGTCCCATGGCACAAACATGACCTTCATGCTTTGCCTTTTCAAGGAGCTTTGTGAGTGGATCCGCGTTTTTATCAGTGTGGACTTTGCGAATACATATCTTTCCTTTTTCAACTTCATCCCTTATGTAGTTGAATCTCCGTTCAATGTGCCGAGTCTTTTGATGAGCACGAGGTTCCTTGATTTGAGCAATCGCACCCTCGTTGTCACAAAAGATCTCTAGGGAATCCTGAATGGAAGGGACTACCCCTAGATCGGCTATGAATTTCTTCAGCCATGCAGCTTCCTGTGCTGCCATTGAAGCGGCGACGTATTCTGACTCTGTAGTGGACAACGCTACGACTTCTTGCTTTGAGCTTTTCCAAGAAACAGCTCCCCCATTCAGAATAAAGATGTACCCCGATTGAGATCGTGAATCATCACGATCGGTTTGGAAACTCGCATCCGTGTAACCTTTTACAACGAGTTCCTCTTCACCAGACCTGTAGATCAAGAACATGTCCTTAGTCCTCCTTAGGTACTTCAGAATGTTCTTGACAACCATCCAATGACTATCACCAGGATTTGTGCTGGTATCTACTTGTCATGCTTAAAGCGCATGACACGTCTGGTCTAGTGCATATCATTGCATACATGATGGATCCTATAGCAGATGCATATGGGATTGCCTTCATTCTATTTTGCTCTTCCTTTGAGCTTGGACATTGAGTCGTACTCAATATTGTCCCTCTCTGAATAGGTACAGTACCTTTCTTAGAGTTTTCCATCTTGAACCTTTTCAAGATTTTGTAATGTATGCACTTTGATTCAAACCATTAGCCGTCTTGATCTATCCCTATAGATCTTTATTCCCAGAATATAGGCGGCTTCACCAAGATCCTTGATGGAAAAACAACTTCCAAGCCAGGTTTTTACACCTTCCATGGTTGGAATGTCGTTTCCAAACAGTAGTATGCCATCAACATATAATACTAGGAAGGTTATTGTGCTCCCACTAGCCTTCTTATACACGCAAGCCTCATCAGCGTTTTGATGAAGCCAAATTTCTTTACTTCATCATCAAAACGGTGATTCCAACTTCTTGATGCTTGTTTCAATCCATAGATTGATTTGATTAACTTGCATACTTTATTAGGATATTTTGGATCGACAAAACCTTCAGGCAGAACCATATAGACATCTTCCTCAAGATATCCATTTAGGAAAGCGGTTTTGACATCCATTTGCCAAATCTCATAATCATAATGAGCTGCTATGGCAAACAATATCCTTATAGACTTAAGCATTGCAATAGGTGAGAAGGTTTCATCATAATCAACCCCTTGAGTTGAGTGAAACCCTTTGCTACAAGTCTAGCTTTGTAAGTATCCAAGTTTCCATGCATATCAGTTTTCTTCTTGAAAACCCACTTATTTCCAACTATTTTGGAATTAAGAGGTGGCACAACAAGTTCCCAAACTTGATTGTCATACATGGATTGCATCTCAACGTTCATGGCCTCAAGCCATTTGTCACAATCCAAATTGGACACTGCATCATGATATGTGGTTGGTTCATCTGAATCCACCACATAGCATCCATCCATGAAAAATCCGCATCTGTCAGGTGGATTACTAGTTCTACCACTTCTGCGAACGTTTTGTGTGTATCGATCAACCGCTTGATCATCCTCAACATCCTCACGTTGAGTGCTAGTTTCAACCAAACGTGCACCGGGCTGTGTTTCTTGATCCTCCTCAAGATCCACTGTTCTACTGCCAGTTCCTTCCATAAGGAACTTTGTTTCTAAGAACTCACCCTTTCTGGCAACAAACACCTTTTGTTCTAGTGGGTCATAGAAATAATATCCCATAGAATCTCTAGGATATCCAACAAATATACACTTGGTGGATCGGGCATCTAATTTGTTTGGGGTGGGAGTCTTAACATAAGCGTCACAACCCCAGACCCTTAAGTACGATAGGAATGGAACTCTTCCATGCCATATCAAAAAGGTGTCTTTTCCACCTTTTTGGTTGGGGTGATATTCAGAATACGGGCCGCGGAGAGCAAAGCGAAACCCTAGAATGATAGAGGTAATGTGCTTCTAGCCATCATAGATCAAACCATATCCAATAAGGTTCGATTCCTCCTCTCAGACACACCATTATGTTGTGGTGTTCCAGGTGGAGTGAGTTGTGAGACAATCCCACAACTCCTAAGATGATCTTGAAAAACATCACTTAGGTATTCACTGCCTCTATCGGTGCGGAGAATTTTAATTGACTTGTTGAGTTGATTTTCCACTTCATTCTTGAAGATTTTGAACATTTCAAAAGCTTCATCTTTGTGCCTTAATAAGTACACGTACCCATAGCGACTATAATCGTCGGTAAAGGTAATGAAGTATCTTTCACCATTCCTAGTCATTGGCTTAAAAGGACCACATACATCCGAATGTATGATACCTAATAAATCTTTTGCCCTTTCGTTAGTTCCACTAAAGGGTGCCTTAGTCATTTTTCCTTGTAAACAAGATTCACATACATCAAATGAATCACATTCATTTGTTTTTAAGAGACCATTCTTTTGAAGTGTTTGTATACGTTTCTTGTTTATATGACCAAGACGGCAATGCCAAAGGTAGGTATCACTCAAATCTAATTTGAGTCTTTTGGTGGTTGCTTGGTATATTGAGCTATCATATTGTACGTTTTCATGAACCAATTCATAAATACCATTACAAGGTATAGCCTTAAAAAAATACATGATTTAAAGAAACATGAATATCATTGTCAACAAACTTGAAATCATAATCATATTGTCTTAAACGGGAAACAGAAATTATGTTCCTAGTCAAACTAGGAGCATATAATACATTGTTTAAAATACCTTCCAAGCCACTTGGAAGCTTCAAAATGTAGTCTCCTTGGGCTTCAACGTGAACCTTTGCACCATTGCCCATGAAGAGACTTATTTCCCCTTTTGCATAATGCTCATTTCTTTTGAACCCCTGCAATAAATTGCAAATGTGAGTTTCACATCCGTATCTAATACCCATGTGTTAACATGTATCATGTAAATTATACCTGAGGTTTGCCCGGCATCCCTCTTTTCTCTCAACTCTTTAAGATAGACTGGACAATTTCTCATCCAATGCCCTATCTCACCACATTTAAAGCATGGGTCGTTAACAACAACCTTTTGCTTCTTCTCCTTGGGCTTCGGAGGTTCCGCCCTAACAACCATCTTCCCTTTTCCATTTGAGTGCCCCTTTCCTTTGGCAACAGTTGCCTTAGGAGGGGGTAGAGACCTTCTCCTTCTCCCACCTTCATTAATGGTGAGAACGGGTAAAACCCTTTTACCCATTCCCGCCTCAGCTGATTTGAGCATCCATGCATGTTGTAATTCATGACGAATGCCTCAAACCTTTTAGTTAGGCCATTAAGGATCAAATCCGTGGCCAACTCCTTTGAGACAGGACAATTTAGCCTTTGAAGGCGGTTGATGTGGCTTTTCATCTTAAGAACATAAGATGAAACTGTTTGGGATTCTTCCATCCGACATGCATGAAGCGCTCGAACCGTTTCGAAGCGCTCCACTCTAGCTTGTTGCTGGAACGTTTCCCGCAACTGAGTGATCATGTCATAGGCTCCATGGAGCTCATACTCCTTTTGGAGTTCGGGTGTCATACTTGCTAACATTAAGCAAGAGACTTGGACGGAGTCTTCCACATATTTAACCCATCATTATAGGCCTCCACATCCTCCTCGTTAGGTTCATCGGGAATGGGATCATCAAGAATGTAGGCCCGCCTTTCTTGCTTGAGAACAATTCTCAAGTTGCGGTACCAATCCATGAAGTTGTTAGGTGTTAAACGATCCCTTTGAAGGATCACCCTAAGGGATTGGTTGTTTTGGTTAGGAACATCATTATTAGCGTTGTTGTTGTCGGCCATCTACAAGATTTTACAAAGTCCATTTTTAGTAATCGTTGATATAATTGTATATCTCATTTATTAATACCCTTTATGTCTCATAGACTATTAATAAATAAAATTTTAGAATCCAACGTTATATTTAAATATTGGTTAGGTGACCTTTATCCCATTATTTAAATAAACAAGGTAGTCATAAATGACAATTGCAACCTATTGCAACTTCTAGTGGTATGGGATCGTTTGAACATCTTATGTTTATAACGGCATGTTTATCCCATCAACACCTTTTATAAAACACATTTTAGGTGATCCATTCAATATATTTTATAAATCAAGTCGTCCTACTTACACACACGTATGAGTTTACTACATAAGTGGTTAGGTGACCTTTATGCCACAAACATGGTATTCTCACCTCAAGTTACAAGTTCCCTCAAAGTGGTTAGGTGACCTTTATCCCACTAAGAGTTTGCAAGTGACCTAAGTGTTATGTAAAAGGATGGTGTTTAACTTGTTTTCAAAAGGGATTTATAATTTCACAATTCTTGTTTTAGAAAAGACCATGTACCATATGATTGTATGCATTCAACCATATGGTACCCATTTGGTTCTTTTAAATAAAACCCATTTTATTTTGCAAACCATTAACTCCTTTTATAGAACCATTCTATTTTGCTTAATGATTTGTGAACCAATTTCTTGTTATAGCTTGTTCTAGTTGATGGTTTGTTAATCACATCCAAATATTCAAAACAAACAACATCATAAGCATTCAACCAGCATAACAAAAACAAGCATACTAAGTTGAGCACACTTGTTTAGCCAAAACAAGTATGTCAAAAGGTCTTGTCCTAAGGGTTAAGAACATGACACATGGTTGACAAAAGGAACTCCACTTGAAACCACATCTTCAAGCATTCTCTTTGTCCATCTTTTCTTCAAATCTTGATCTTGAGCATCCTTACAAAATATGTATCCTAATACATTTTTCTAGTAAAGATAAACTCCTATTCTATTTATTACAAACCATATGAATGAATAGATTACAAAACAAGACTTGAAACAAACAAAAAAAATATGCCCAAATGAATATAACATGACAACCAATCATTCAATCCAAATGGTCTAGGCTTTGTTATGCATAATCAACAACAACATGTTCAAACATACACAAGATAATCGATTTTGGCAGCCCCTTAGAGCCATGTTCTTGGCCAACATAAACCAAGAACAAATGGGTTTAGAACATATAAACAAACATCTAATAATCTAGAGTTTTAAAGATCCTTATATGCATAAAGTAGCATCTTAAAACACCCAAAAAGGGGCAAAATCCAGCCCTCTAACTCACGATTTTGGGTCTAGCACCACAAAACTGTGAACTAGTAAGAGAGAAAACATGTATGCATATGTATAAGTGGCTCTTGATGCCATTGAAGGGGATTTAACATGTTTATCAAAGCTCATATTCTCTTGTGTTATATGAAAACGCAGCGGATTTATATTTTAAAACATGTTAATAAGATGATTATTAAACCCATTTAATAAAGAACCCCAAGCCATGGATCATTATACAAATGCATACAACAAAGGACATAAGATACTTAAAAGTATATACAACCTTGTAGCTTCCTAAAACCCAAAGATGAGAGCTGTGAAAGATGACTTTGTGGCTGAGTTTTCAACCAAGAAAACCTCAAGGAGTGATACCCCAAGCTTGTACAAACACCTTCCTTTGCTAGGCTTGCAACACCAACTTGAAGAGCTCTCCTCTTGTTGAATCTTTTCAGCCAGAACACTTCTTTTCAAAGCTGAAAATTCCTGATTCCTTTTGCTCAAAACCGAGATTTTTGAGTAAGAAAAGAGAGAGAGCTTCTCTTGTGTGTGTAAGAGAATTAATTGTATGCAAGAGTGTTCTTGAGTGGAGTTATTGCATGGCCTTGGAACCAAAAAAGGGTTATCCAAGACCAAGGGCGGCCGATTTTGGCTCCCTTTTGTTTCCATCATGTTTCAAAATTTTAAAAAAATATATACTCTTGCATCCTTATAATGTAAAATTAAACCATTTAATTTTATATCACTAACACACACACTATTATTTGTCATTGTTTAACTAATTTAAAAATGAACAAATAATCCCATATGAACAAATATATTATATATATATATATATAATATATAATATATATATATATATATATATATATAATATATATATATATAAACTTGTTCATTTGCAAAAGCAATGATTTAGAAAACCCGGTTTCTAAATTGGTGTTTATATTTATTTGTTTTGATCTAATCAACAAATAAATATTTGTCGGTGTTTGTTTGGCTTGTTATTGGGTATGACCCGACTTGGATCATATCACACTAGCCACATCAATTTAATATGTATCTTGGGCAGATCAATTCTTTCAGCATTCACATCCAATTTCCTAAAAAGACATGAGCGTATTCTTTATATTATATGATGTGATTATAAGTAGGTTGTGAGTGAATGAGAAAGAGAAATATTACTATTCATTTTGTATTTTGAGGAATTACTATTTAAATTCCTATAATTTTTTCAATATATTTTAAGTGGTTGTGAGTGTAGAAGAGAAAAAAATAAACGTATAACAAGTATTATTTTTATTGAAAATACAAGAGAAAAAAAATAATTTTAACATCTTCCCACTCTAATAAAAATGTATCTTTTGAAATGACACGTGTTAACACCACAATCATTCTCATTAAAATTTTTTCGTCTCTCTTTTCTATTAAATAATACTTTAACTATTAATGCTATAATTTAACTTTTTTCTAAATTTAATAAAATAAGAAAAGATTTATTTATTAATGTTATTTTTAATTAAAAAAATTAAACAAATTAAAAAAAAAATATAACTATTTTAAAATTATAACTATTTTTCATATATAATTTCAGTTATATTATATATTAAAATATTGTTTTATAATAATAAATTTTATTTATTTAACTCGGGGTAAGGTATGAGTTTATTAAACATATTAATTATACATTACAAAATAGATAAAGAATAAGAGATGAGATGCAATTAACGAAGAAGTTGGTGATCTTTTTTAATGAGTTTAGTCGGCGTAGCTAATTACAAATACACAAACTCAACGGATAATTGAATCTCAACATGACAAAGACGTCTCTTCCGATCTGAAGCACCGACGACCTCAGCTCCTGCCCCACCGTCTCTCACTTGTTGTTGCTTCAGATCTATTCACTAGTACTTAGGGTTTCACAGTTACACATACGCTTAAAGGGGTTTGTACTTGTAGATCCAATCTTCGATGCCAAAACTTCAACTCATTTGATTTCTCGTTGTTTTGCTGCTGTTGAATCCGAGCGATATGGTGCTGTCTGGACCTCTAACCCCTGGCCAGGTAACTACCAAATTTTGCATTGCTATGCTTTTTATGGCTAGTTTCATGGCCGATCTGTTGTTAGTCGGTTTAATAAATGCTAATTGGATGCGCATATGTTTGGTTACTAATCTGCATATCCTTGAGCAATAAGGAACTTAATGAACTTGAACCTTACATCTGTTTTGTCTTTGTGTTTCCAAATTTTGTGTTTTCACTCTCTAAGTATTTGTTAGTGGATGATCCTTGCTTTTGATAAGTAAGATCCCCCTTTCCGCAATATAATTAATTATTTTACTAAATTTTTTTTTGAGATCGTTAACTTCTGCTTAAGCATTTTAAATCTTCTGTACAACACATTAGCGTCAGAAAATGCACTCATCTGAGGGTTTTGATATATTTTAAGTGGCCTGTTATTGCTCAATGCTGAAGATATATGGTGTAGTGTCTGATATTGACATGACCTTTTCATTTCTATACTACTTATTGCAGTATTTTATTAGGCAAATCCGTTAGCTCCCTTTGTTATCCCATCAGTGCAAATTCATCATGTGATCTTATTCTATGAAATTGTCAAGTTATCCTTGATAGCGGCATTGGTCAGAATATATGTTGTTATGTCGTAAGTAAAATCTATAAGTTTTTGTTTTAGAACACGTTCTTGAGTTCGTAAGTCTAGTTTTAGTATTGTAAATCAGACCCAAAATCAAACGCTAAATTTGATCTCAAAATATCGCCCCTTTCTTGTTTATTAAAAATGTCAACTCTCCCAATTACAATAACCTTTAACTATAATTTATACCAATACAAACCTTGTTAAACAAGTATCCTAATCCTACTCAAACACCCCTTTTTATTCTATAATAACTCAACCAAACAATAGATACATAAAACCATTGACAAAATTTAAACTCTTTTCAAATTCAAGATTACCTCCTTCATTCTTTCTCTTAATTTTGATTGGGTCTTGCTTCTTGTTCCTTGATTGAACCACACAGGTTCCTTGCTCGTTACTTGCTCCACACATGTAGCTTCTTCTTGTTTTGGGCTTCTCTAGTCATGTCACATGACTTGTCTCTTGCATAATCGGTTTACACAAATCCAACTCAGCTCTTACTTATGCTTCTTGCTAGATCATTTTCTTCTTGCTCTACAGTACTTGCTTTCGTTTACTTGCTATCCGGAACCATTCCTCTTGCTAATCTTGTTGTTTTCTTGCTGTTGCTAATCTGAAACAAAATCGGTTTCTGTTTTTCTTGCTTCTTCTTTAATACTTGCTTTGGTTTCTTGCTGCCTTTTGACTCTTGCTCAATTTCTTGCTTGGTTCTTTCTTATTTTTTCTTAACTTACTTGTTTCATTCTCGCTTGCTTCAAATCATTCCACAGTCTTCTTTCTGCCTGGTTGGCTTTTGATTTCTTCAATCACATGTGTCTTCTTGCTTCAACTAATTCCTGAGTTAGCTAACTTGCTGCGTTGATAATTAGAAGTCCAGCTACCTTGGTTGCTTATTCATCGACATGCCCACTTGCATTTACTTTTTATTAAATGGCATTTGCAATTAATTTTCCTACATGCTTTTCTGCTTGCTTTGTTTTTCCTCTCTTTACAGTGACCTTTTGTAGCTTGCCAAATTGCTTGCTTATCTTCAGTTGTTTTCTTCTACCGGTTCAAGAGTAGCATTTGCTTTCTTAGAGGTCGTTTCCAACTTGTAGAGGTGCTTGCTTGCTATTTCTTCAATCAATTACAACAACAGCTCTCCATCATTCCAATTGCTGCTTCGAATGATACCTTCACCTTCTGCTACTTCTATTTATTTCTTTGATTAGTTGCTTGCTTCTTCTTTGTCTTCAGTCCTGCGGCCCAAGGGCTGCTCGCCCACTCGAAAAAGGAGTCTCATAACCACATATATCAAGCTTGAATACCAATTGTTGGAAATCAAGCCCAAAATCAACACTACATTTGTTCTCAAAAGATCGACTCATTGTTTATTAAAATCTCGACTCTCCCTATTACAAAGACCTTTAACCCTATATTTATGCTAAAACAAACCTGTTAAACAAGTCTTTAATCCTACTCAAACACCACTTTTAATTCTACACTAACTCAACCAAACAATAGATAAACATAAAACCCCTAACATAATTTAAACTCTTTTCCAGTTCGCCCTTTGTATTTATCATTCGTCCATACTAACTAAGCCCTCTTTTAATTGCAAAATCAAGTTTAACTCCTTCATTGAGGGCCACTTATTTTACAAGCTGATCATCCTGTATCTTACTGGAATTTTTCTTGATAATATTTTGTAATAACGATACCCCAGATGAGCAAATACTACGCTTGCACACAATAGTTCTCTTCACTTAAATATCATATGTTTATGTGCACTAGTTTCATCCACAATGTTGTATGCGTCACAGTGTATGCTCATTTCTTTGCAAACCCTCGTTTTTTAAATTGAGCTTGCGTTAGGTAAATTCCATAGCCCTTTAAAATACCAATTCGTGTGAGAAACAGGAACAGGTCAAAAGAAAATAAACATAGTGGACTGGATTCTTTATATTGTTGTTTCTAATATGAAATTTAAATAGATTTCTATATAAGTTGGATAGGAACGGAACATCTAAATGCACTAAACATGGAAATTTAAAGCTTGGTATTAACTTGTTCAATAATAGTGGTAGAAAATTTATCATGGTGGTATGTTTTTACAGTTTTGTACATGGAACATACTACTCTTCTTTATATAGCTCTATATTGTTTCATCTTTCCATTATTATCATCTTGCAGGTGTCTTTTTTGCTTGGTATCATCCCTATATTTGTTTCCTGGATTTATTCAGAGTGGTTGGAATACAAGAAATCTTCATCTCCTTCTGAACTGTTAGTATCTTTACTTATTATAAGTGCCTTGTTTCTCTGTTTTGTATGTAACTTTTGAGAGCTTAGGGAGCTTGGATTTGGTGGGTAGGTGTTAAAGACCAAACGGTAGAACTCAACCCAAAAGACTAGTCTGGTGGGTGAGGGACCCATTTGGCCTGTAAACCCCACATCAATTGCCTATACAACCGATGTGGGACAAGTCCCATACCTTGCAATGGTTTCGGTCCATAACATTCATTCCTCCTTAAGGACCAACGTCCTTGTTGGTCATGACCACGTTGGTCACGACCACGTTGGTCACGGCTGGCTCTCTCCAGGCCACCACTCCAAGGTTGGCTCTGATACCACTGTTACAGACCAAACGGAAGAACTCAACCCAAAAGGCCAGTGTCTTTTAGGTTGAGTTCTTCGGTTAGTCTTTTGGGTTGAGTTTCCGTTTGGTCTGTAACAGTAGGATTAGTTGGACTTCTATCATATATATAGAAGTTTTTGTATTTGTCAGTTCAACATGTGGCTTCTTACCACATACATAAACAAATGGAACTGCCTTGTTTCTTCAGTTCATTTAGAAGCGCCTTGAAATATTTTAGTATATAAATCTTACCTTTAGTATACAATCAAGTATATTTGTTTAGACTCTTTATTTGTCTTTTGGAAGCAGCCATTCAGACAATAGCTTGGTTGAATTGGAAACTATAGCAATAAAGGAAGATGATCGTGCTGTTTTGCTTGAAGGAGGCCTCACAAAATCTGCATCAACGAGGCAGTCTGCTGGTTCTGTAAAAGCAAACCTAATTAGGCTAGTTAACAATTTGATTGATTTCTTCTTTTTTCTAATCCTTTCTATTTAAGTGAAAAGTTTAGTTACATTCTGCACCTCTTGTGTTGTAGGTTTGTGATGATGGAGGAGTCCTTTCTAATTGAAAGTCGAGCAACCCTAAGAGCAATGTAAGTCATTACTTTCTCGGTGTTAATTTGTTTTGATGGGTCTATTCGTTTCTATGCAGACACAACTATAAATGACTTAATTACTTCATGTAGGTCAGAATTTGGGGGAATTTTATTCTATTTCTACTTATGTGACCGCACCAACTTATTCCTGAATCAACAAAGGTCATTTATCTTATGATTTCTCCTTTTTAAATTCTATTCTAGCGTTGGTGTATTGACTTTAAACCTTTTCCTGTACAGAGCTACAATCGCGATCTTTTCTTGTTTCTGTACAGTCTTCTTATCATTGTTTCAGCAATGACTTCTCTGAAGAAACATAGTGACAAGTCAGCATTCTCTGGAAAATCTATACTCTACCTCAATCGACATCAAACAGAGGAGTGGAAAGGATGGATGCAGGCAAGAATTTTTTTTATATTATCATGCGCATGTAATTTCATCTTTGTTAATTTTAATTAAACTTAAATTTAGTCCTCCATTCACATTTTCTTATTGCCTGCACCACCTAACAGTTTGCATATTATTTTGTACTAGTAAAAGGAAATTATATTGAAACTGCTTTTTTTTTTTGGAGTTTAACAGGTTCTCTTCTTAATGTATCATTACTTTGCTGCCACTGAGATATACAACGCGATTCGTGTTTTTATTGCCGCGTATGTCTGGATGACTGGTTTTGGCAATTTCTCCTACTATTACATTCGAAAGGATTTCAGTGTTGCACGGTTTTTTCAGGTTATTTTATTTTGATTTTTTACTTTGACTGTTGATCCACCTGTTTCTTGCTGTCCTAGGTGATGTTTATTTTGTTTCATATATCAAAACATGAAACAATAGCCACATTTTTGTATTTTTGAAGGATTGGGGTTTCCATGTCCTTTTGTGCCCGCCACGTTTACATTCTAAGCTGTATGTTGCACCTAATTTTATTTCTTTTTCTTTTTATGCAGATGATGTGGAGGCTGAACTTTTTTGTGGCATTTTGTTGTATAGTTCTCAACAACGAATATATGCTCTATTATATTGTCCTATGCACACTCTTTTCACTCTTATGGTGTATGGGGCACTTGCTATTGGAAGCAAATATAACGAGATCAGATCAGTGATGATTGTGAAGATTGTTGCATGCTTTCTTGTGGTCATCTTGGTTTGGGAGATCCCAGGAGTTTTTTATTTGATCTGGAGCCCTTTTACATTCTTGTTAGGTGCATTTTCTCTTCCTTCAAGTGCATGTTAATATGGTATCACTTTGAATGGAGACCAAGTATAACTAGATCAAAGGTGGTAAAATAGGGGGTAGGGTGGATGAGGCGGCATCAAGGCATGGGTAACTATTCAAAGTGTGTACTTTTCTATAAAGGGCCGATCAAGTTGACTTGAAAAAGAACTCTTATTAAATTTAGTAAGTAACTAGTGTGTCAAATGTGGTTACAAAAAGTTTTATCGTTTCACTAATAATATAATATCTTTATTTTTTTTAAATATGAATGCATCATGAATAGATTGTGGGCAACTTTTGACTCATTTTACCTATTTGACTCTTTTCCTTTATACCCTTCTTTTGTTTTACTCTTCAACCTATATTATGAGACAAAGCATAATCCGAATCACCCCTTAATAAGTAGTCAAATTGAATTGCCACCTCTAAATGAATAAATGAGAAAATTACGGGGCCATTTGGTTGATGTAATATTTATTGAATTTCAACGGAATTAGAATTTAAATTACACTCATTAATGTATTTGTTTGGCTAGGAGAAGAATTTGGAATTCAAATTTATTACAACCAAATTCCATACTTAATGGAATTATTAAATCCTCCAATCTTTCAAACTGATTCCACATAAAATGTTATAAATCCTTAATAATCCCCTGTATCCACCACCTTAGCCAATTGTCGTCACACTAATCAACACCACCGCCCATCGCTATCAACTGCCACCAACTGATGACGTTGTCACAATGTCACCCGCCACCGCCCGTCGCTGTAGCCATCTGCCTCTCATCACCCACCACCACTATGGCCATCTGCGACGCTTGCTATCGCCTTTCATAGATGTCACCTGCCACTAATCGTCACCCACCCCCAGCCATCACCGGTGCACTATCATATTTGAATAATCTACATATTTATCAAATTTTATTGATCTACATACTCTGAATTAGTAAGAAACCATGTAAATGGATTGGTTCCACAATCTTCTATAAGCCCTTAAGAAGTTATGTTCCTTGATTTGAGCTCAAACAAGTTTACTTAAGGTGAGGTGGGGTGCGGAGTGGGGGTAGGTGCTGGGGGTTAATATAAATCTTTGTTTTATATTGTTAGTTTTTAAGGGATAAGTTTTTCTTTTAATGTATTTTTACATTAAAATTTCATAACAAATGTACCAACATCCTTTAAATTTAAATTCAAAATCCATTTCCTATTTCAATTCCAACAAATTCCGTGAACTAGATGCCCCTATGAGTCCATGACTAGAATTCTAAAGTTTTAGTTTAGATGTTAAATTATGAAAGTTCCGTGTATATAGTTCCCTACTTGCAAGTGAAGTTATAAAGTGTAGGCCAAAATTCATAAATATATATTTATTGGAGCTCCCACTGACAAAATTGGGCTTGAGATTTGTCACAACGTCTGACTTGTCCCCGAGCTTACAGTGGAGTGCTACTGGCCCCTAGAATTGTCATGATTTGACAGTTTGATATTTTTCGAACCCGTTTGGCATGCTCCAATGCACTCAATATGCACCGTGTGGTATGCCATACTCAATATGGACCATGTGATATTATGAGTTTGGTTTTCTATAGTTGAATAGGCAGATTTAATATGTGACAATAAGTTCCTGAAAATAGTTTTTTTTTTCATTGCAGGTTACACTGATCCTGCAAAACCTGATCTTCCACGGTTGCATGAGTGGCATTTCAGATCTGGGCTAGATCGCTATATATGGATTGTTGGAATGATCTATGCATATCTTCACCCTAATGCAAGCGCCAAATAACTCTCTTTTTCTTATTTAATTCGAGATATATAGTATTTACTGAAACAATATTATATATGATATTATCTCAGGTCGAAAAGTGGATGGAAAAACTTGAGGAGTCTGATAGTAAGTGGAGACGTGCCATCAAGACATCCATTGTTTCTGTATCCCTTCTGGTTAGTCCAAACAGGCCAAATTTAAAAATTTAAGCTAGGGTGGGACAGATCACATGGGTTTCTGTTAGTTTCAAATGCGTTTAGCGGGCCGACAAATTCGAAATTCCAGCAGTTTCCCAGTAATTCTAGAATTTATCAGCTTACCTTAATCTTTTCAGGCTGGTTACATGTGGTATGAGTACATATACAAGTTGGACAAGGTTACATACAACAAATACCACCCCTACACATCATGGATTCCTATAACGTGTGTAACTATTCTTATTCGTTATATATCTCCAGTAACTGTTTGCAAATATTTTTGTATTCTGTCATGCTTTGTATATTCATTTATTAAAATACAAATGTTTCTTCTTCTGCTGTCAGTGTCTACATCTGCTTGAGGAATTTCACTCAACATATTCGAAATTATTCGTTAACTCTCTTCGCGTAAGCTTTCTATTAACTTCCTGGACTCCAAGCTTTCAGGTTAAGAAATTACATTGCTTTATTTGGTTTTTTTGTTGCACATAATAGGTGGCTTGGTAAGATCACTTTGGAGACTTACATTTCTCAGTTCCATATCTGGCTTAGGTGAGTACATCTTCTTTGGTTGAATTTTATCATTTTTTCTATTCTTTATAATTAGATAACTACCTTTTTGAAAGAAATCCCTCCTGAAGCCAATTAAATTGCAATGTGCAGATCAGATATCCCGAATGCACAGCCGAAGTGGCTTCTCTCATTTATTCCAAATTACCCGATGCTTAATTTCATGCTTACAACGGCAATTTATGTCTTGGTGAGCAACAGCTCCTTTCAGCTTTTGTATTTAATGACTTGCCATAAAATTAGTAATTTCTTGTATGGTTTTCCCTTGCTTTTGTGCAGGTGTCATGTCGACTCTTTGAACTGACAAACACACTGAAAGCCGTTTTTATACCTACGAAAAACGACCGACAGCTACTTCATAATTTTCTTGCTGGTGCATTGATTTTTGGGTGTTTATATACAGTTGCATTCATTATTGTTCAGATCCCTCAATATTAACTGGTAAATCATTCCGTTCCCCAATAGTTTCTTGCTGAAATTGATTTTAATCTAGGGGTGAAAATTCCTCACACGACCCAATTTAATAATGTTTTGGGTTGTTTTCTTTATAACCTATTTAATAAACAAGTGTATAGGTAGTAATGGAATTAAATATGCCCACCCATCAACAGTATAACTTAGGGGTGTTCATAAGCAGTTGAAATTGACTAAGTTGCCCAAACCAAAGCAAGTCAGTTGGTTTGAGATTTATAAGGTTTGGTTTTGGCAGTGTAACCATCTAGTCTATGGTTTGGAACTTGGACCAGCCGTGTAAAATGAACTGCCTCGTTAACTTTTCTATCTATTATTATTATTTTTTTGTTTTCATTTTTGGAATATGCAGTATGGTATTTTTAAGCATGAATTGTTTTTATCACTTTGAAAATTTCAATACGATTTCAAAAGAAGTATTAGAAATTGGTTCAAACCTTGTGGGTTTGGTTTGCCATTTTCTTGAATCGTATTAGCAGCTAGGTCCAAAATTTCCATCAAATCCACTCAAAGTATAGCGTGAGCACTCTTTGTGTAACGCTAGAATAAAAAGTTAGAAACCGTTATATACCTAGTAATCCATTTCAGACCTGTTTACAACAAGATTCTAATCTGTTACTATGCTTTTGTTTTTCTACCTGTCTATTGTACTTTTTCAAGCCTTGATCTTTACTTTCACAATCTACATTTACAGGCACAATCTACATTTACATGAAACGTACATACACGGAGCAACAATAATTCAACCATACATCTTGTTCCAGGTCATAAAGCCAAGTGTCTCCAATTTTGGAGAAAATCGTCATGCTGTTTTCTATAAGTCTGTACATCCTTACCGTTAAGCCCGGTTGTCAATTTGTGTTAGTTTAAGGTAATTTTTGGGAATATTTTCAGTCTGTATGCTATAATATGTGGAGGGGGAGAACTAGACATGTGTAGATTAATATGAAACAAAAAGGTAGTGATTGTGTGTGAAGCATGTTCGATTTCATTTTGAAGGTAAAGGGAAGAATGTTCGTATTCATTTTGAAGGTAAAGTGAAGACAAAGTGTTTTGTTATGTAAGTAGATATAATGGGTTTCGATTTCATTATCGTATCTGATACAAGGCAAATTTTAAATAAAGAATCACGAGAAATATGTAGGACATGTACACATTTATACTAAAAAAGATGGAATAACAAATGAAACACAAAAAGCGAACAAAATAATTTTTACAATACAACTACCATAGGGTAAGAAGAATACAAAGAATGGTTAAGTAAAAAAATGAGGTTTGTCTTCCATTTCATTCAAACAAGTGTACGATTTCCTTCCAACAAGTTTTGGAAGGAAACCAAACGTGTATGTCGAGCCTAGATTGTACTATTGGAGTAAATCATCATTCTTGAAATTTACCATGGAAAAAAAGATAGTGTTTGAGTATTCTTAAGAGCATGCAAAGACCTTAACACTAAGTTGCTTGTTAAATTGCATTACCCATCTTTAACTAGTTTTTACTCGTGGCGTGTTGGGGCAGGCATCGAACGCGGCATGACAAAAGATAGACTACAATTGATTGAACTCGTTTTCAAACAAAAGTTACTTTTCGTAAAGTAACTCGAGTTTTTGACAACCCCATAACATATGAATAGTCGAATTAGTTATAGACCAATAACAAAATAAAAAAAGGAATATGATTGAGAATGAGATCAGCATTTATCATCATACTTATTTGGATTCTAAACAGTTAAACAAGCACCCATTACATGGGTGTCTTTAAAATATTTAAACTACATAACAAAAGATGCAACAAAACATTTATCATCATACTTATTTGTTGCAATCTTCACCATTTGTCAGGTAACCCGCATACATCTTCACCCATAGTCATCGTGATAATCCCTTAATCAGTTGACCTTGCCATCTGAAACGAATAATAAGCATCATGCATACTAAGCAAACGAACATGTCCACATGCCCAAAAGAACAAACCGACTGTAGCATATTTATGCTTGGAAACATGAATCTAAGCAATACTATTTTCTAGTTAAAGGCAACTAAGGTGAAAGTTCAAATTTAATTCAATTAATTAAGTCAGCACACGAAAGAGCAAACTTGAATAATTTCAAGGATTTATTAAGTTTGGTGACATCTTTCTTGAATGAAGGAATTTGAGGATCCTCATGTTTAGAAACATCTTTCTCCATTAAATATATGTCATCACATTTCATGAAAAATTCAATAGTAAATAATTTAGGAAGAAGAAATTACTTGGTCTACAGTTTGTATTACCTCAAAAGTTGCACGGACAAACAAGATTCTACTCCTCTCATCAACTTAGGTAAACTTGTGATTGATATGTGCATTAAAATACAACCTGAAACCTAATAAACATGTAAATAGAATGATTCTTAGCATTTACAATCTCATCACATATGCAATTTACCTCTTTGATAATAATGAATATATATAAGCTAGTTGCCCCACCTCCTAATAAATCTTGCCTTCCTCTGCTGCCCCAGGAGAGTGACAGAGGCTAGGGCTCCTTCCTTCCCACCGCGTACGTAACCAACTGCTTTCACACCGTAGGAACAACACTTACAACATAAACACACAATGAGGAGAGCGGATTGATACTTAGAACACAAGCAAAATATGAGACAGAACAAGAACAAGCAACACAAGTATATGGTTTTCAAGAATGTTGTATATTGCTCTCAAGTTCTTTTACAAGTGTTAAAGCATGAATAGAAAGTTACAAGAACTTGAGATACTTTATACTACATCCTACAACCAGCCATACTTAGAAGGCCAACTGAAAACATTTGAACTAACAACAAAATCAAATGTAGAGTCAAAAGACAGATTGCCTTTTGACTAGTGACTATGACATGCCATAGCTCACATCTTAATGCATTATAAAAAGGATAAAAATATATAAAGTAGAAAGCACAGACTCGAGACCTCAATATACAGTTACAAAAAACATGGACCTTTTCACCAACTTGTTAAAGTTGGTGAGTCAACAGAGTTGCAGCGGAAAATGGTCCAGCTTTGTGGTAAAATAAATAAGATAAAGCATGTGTTCAAAAGTCTTTGGAAGAAATCTGTTTTCACTTCTTGGCTTTGGAAGAATTTGTCTTTCAAGCTTCGGAAGACTTCACTTTTGGCTTTGGAAGATGTTGTCTTGGCTTCAGAAGATTTTACACTAAGAATATTTCTAATGCATGGTGTAAAACTTACAATGCTTTTCTACTCTATACTATGCATGCATGTAGGAAAGATTTTGGATGTTTTAGGTGCATCAGCCTTATATAAAACCTTACAAACTCTCCCTAGGTTGATGCTACCAAAACATTTGAAGACCTAGATGTTGATAGTCCTCAATATGACGATGACCATACCCTTCTTTATTAAATGGTCAGGATCACTCAGACTCTCATAGTATCTTCTCATCTTAAAGAGATCATGCAAGGGTAGATTGAACATGTCTTGCCATGTGTAGACATCAATACCTTGATCTCTGATTACATGCTATATTTCTGGATTAGTAGTGTAAGTCCTGGACAAGATGGGTCTTCTGCATGCAAGAGGAGTTGCTTAAATAGGAGCTGTTTGAGCTTCCTCTTGTTGCACTTCCTCTAGAGGTGGATGACCCTGTCTTCTTCTTCTTCTTCTTCTTCTTCTTCTTCTTTGACTTGGGTTTAGAGGCCATCCTTTTCCTCCTCTTTGAATTCTTCAATTGAGAAGACTGGCCTGCATCACCTTGTTGTTTAGTCTTGTCTTTCTCAGTTGAGTCTACCTCCCTCACAAGTTTAGAAAGAGAGGGAGTTTGACCCTGCTGTGGATTAGAAGATGAAGCTTGTTGAGATTCAGCAGGAGGCCCAGGTTATGTTGTCTTAAATGGTTCAACCTTAACCTCTACTTCTTGAGGGGCTTGACTTGGTAAGGATTGTACATCAATGAGCTCTCCTCTTTTAATCTTCTACTTGATCGCCCTTATATGCTCATCCATGGTGGATAGAGATATTTGGCCAAGTCTCCTTCTAGAGAGTCCATACAACTTCAAAAAGCTCATCATCATCTGCCTATCATCAGACTTCTTTTGACTTTTCTGGATGATGGCTCTTGTGTAACACCCAAATGTTTTTAAAACAAGAAATAAAGAATAAAAGTGTAGTATAAAGGGAAGAAACACAATTCAGCCCAAGTTGAGGGGCTAAAAGTGTCAAAAGGACAAAAAGTATCAAAAGTCAGTGCAAAAGGTGATGGCCACCCACTCTTCCTGCATATTTCCTTTTTCATTTAGATTATAGAGAGAGAAAGCAGAGAAGAGCTTTGGTTTTAGAGAGAAGAAGAGCAAGAAACCAGATTCAAGGTAAGAATTTGGAGTCTTTGAGTTGTTTTTGGCCTGCTTATGCCTTAGTTTATGCTTATGTGTGTTTATATGTCCGAGTGCGTGTGTTTTTGATGGGTTCTAGGTGGTTGAACTCATAGTGCAAACGGGTTTGAAGAAGTCATATTTGAAGGTTGTCAAAGGTGAGTTCTAGACCCTCTTTTTTACATGTTTTAACTGATTTTAGGGCTGGAAATGCATGTGATTATGTTTTTATTAATGTGGGTTTTATACCTGTGTGTATGTGTATGTGTGTTTGTGGGTGGGTTATGATTTGGGCGAATTATGATGTTATGATGATGCCATGTTCTTGTGATGATGCTTAAAATGTTAGAAATAGGCTTAGAACATGTTGAGTTAATGGATTGGGACTGATGATGATGATTGATAGTAAGTGTTGGCTGCCGATGCACCTAAAATAGGCCCATGAGCCGAACGTTCGAATTCGCCTAAGTGTCCCATGTTCCCAAAACCCCATACGCCCAAATAGTAGTCATGCACATAGGAATAGGCTAAAATTGACCAATTGTTCATGTGCCTAAAACTGCCCATGCGCCTAGGCACTTATACGCCTGCATAGTGCCCATGCGCCTAAAGATTTGTCCAGGAGACTAAGCTTGGGTCATGCACCCAATAGTGCCCATGCGCCTGAAAGTTCCCCATGCGCCTGAAAGTTCCCCATGTGCCTAAGTGTTCCCATGCGCCCAGAAGGCCCTACGCCTGCATAGTGCCCATGCGCCTAAGACTTAGAATATTTTCTGAAATTTTGGGGAAAAAGGCTTTGACTTGGGAGGTTCCCGAGGGCAATGTAAGTTGACTGTATGATGTCATATGTGATGTGATGTTGATGCATTGTTATGTTTATGTTTATGTTTATGTTTCTTATTATATTATTTCCGTGGCTTTGTGTGGTATGATTATGAAGTAAATGGAAAGTATTATGTAACGTAAACCGGAAAGATAATGAAAAGTGGAATGTAATGAACACATACATTAATGAATGAAAGAAAGTAATGAAAAGTCTTGCAAGCAATGAATGGAGGTTCACACTCAATGAAGCGTGTTAGCTCAATTGTGTGCAGGTTAGCTTCCCCGGAAAGATGCATACTGGGGTCTAATCTTTATGATTGACCATATGTATGGGACCCTTCATTCTTACTGCGGTACTGTGGTTAGGCCACCGGGCACAATATATGGGAGTCTATTTATAGACTTCGGCCCATACCTGCTTTATGCATGACGATAGGGCAGAGCACATGGCATTGGTCCAGAATGAAAGATGAATGGTAGTGATGACTGTACTTGCCCTAGGTACTGGAGTCAGCTTCATGCATAATGTTTAAGGTCTACGATAGACCTCAGGCCCAGTAACTAGCTTCCTGGATAATGTTCAGGGTACAGTAATGTCATCGGAAGTTAATGTAATGTACGAAAGGTACGATAAGAAAGATAACGAATGATAACGATGATGTACGATGATGAACGAATGAAATTAATGAATGATGATGGAGATAATAATGATATTATCTATGTGTATGTATGATGTATGATCACACATGGAAGTAAAGAATGGTTTTGAATGAAGGAAAAGTATTTTATTTATAAAACTAGAACTCACTCAGCAACGCTGACTTTTATGTGTTTCCAGTTGGTAGGTGAATGTTGCTGAGGATGGCATGGGGCGGCTACTTGGCATTTTTGGAAGGCATCCATTTTGTTAAATGATAATGTTTTTGCATTGGAATGCGAACAAATGATGTTTGTATTTATTATGAATGTTGTACTATTTTGCAAAGCAATGAATGAAATGATTTTAAGCTATTTGCCTGCACTGTATTAGTAAACTTAAATGTAATTATATGTTTTATGTGCGATGATTGCCCAACTATGAGTGTCTCGGGAACGGGGCCTTACAAGTTGGTATCAGAGCCAAAATTTAAGTGAAACGGGTAAATTTTCCAAAGAAACCGAAACTGAAAATGGGACAAAGGGAAAGGATGCCGGTCTGAGTAGCTACGTGCCATCAGGTATTTTCTTAATTTTAACCGGTAATTGTGCGCATGCTACGTGATTTATATGCTTCTTAGTAGATTTAGATACTGATGTAGTCAGGATAGGAAATGCTTGTGGGTATGAAGAGGAAAGTAAGTGGCTAATCATAATTGGCAACTATAATTAGGGACTTACTATACTTGACATAAACTGAGCAATTTCCTTGAATGACCGTGTTAGTGTTTGGATCTTATAAGGTGTTAGAGGATGGCTGATGGTAGATTGTCAAAGGCTTCTAGAGGTGGAGGTTGTGGTGGACGTGGTGCTAGACCACGGGTCATGAGAGGAAGGCCTCGAGCTGAAGAGGTGGCTCACGAAGAGGCCGAGACCCCTCATCTGGTGGGTGGCAACAAGAGTGCTAACTTAAGGGCCTCGGTGAAGGAGGCTGTAGTAGAGGAGGTTCATCAAGTCATGCAGATGATCTTACCGTATATGGTGACCGAAGTAATAAATGCTATAAGAGAAGGGGAAAGGAAAGAGAGGAATAGGTCCTTGGGAGGGAGAGGGCAATCGGAGACCGAGATGGTTGTCTCCACTGATGAGGAAGAAGAAGAAGATCTTGTGCCGGAGGCAGCACGAGGCTATAACTATGGGGCATTTGAAAGGTATAAGCCCTTGAATTTTGATGGTAGTGACACTACTGCTGCTCACCAGTGGGTGAGAGAGATGGAAGTTGTTCTAGATATCAGCGGGTGCCGTGAAGATCAAGTGGTTAAGTTTGCCACTCACTTATTTGTGGACTCGGCCTTATGTTGGTGGGACAATATTGTCCAGGATGAGGGTAGTAGGGCGATTGTAAGGATGAGGTGGCCAGAGTTGAAGAAATTGGTGATCGAGGAGTTTTTTCCTCAAAAAGAGCTCGATAAGGTTGAGAGGGAGTTCCTGCAGCTGGAGGCGGGAACCATGACACATCAGCAGTACACCACTAAATTTAATGAGATGGAACGACTGGTGCCGGATCAGTTGACACCCTTGTCACGGAAGATAAAAAGATACATTTAGGGCTTGCCAGCGGATATTCGCAGGCATATGATCGCCGTCTGGCCGAGCACATTTATGTTATTGGTCGATTTAGTGGGAAGACTATATGATGAAAGGAAGGTAGTGGTGGCTGAGGTGATCAAGAAAGGTGGTGGTGACCAGAATTAGAATGGGAAGAGGTTTGGAAGGGGTGGCGCCCAGACAAACAACAAGAATGCACGGGTGGATGACCGGTGTGTGGTCACATCTGGTGCAGGGTTGAAGAGGTGTGGCAAATGTGGAAGGAACATACTGGAGAATGTTGGTGGAGATCGAGGGTTTGGTTCAAGTGTGGGAGGATAGGGCATATAGCAAAGGATTGTCGTGTGGCTAGATGTTTTAATTGTGGCGGAGATGGCCAGATGAGCAGGGAATGCAAGAAGTCGAGGGCTGAGAGTTCCGGAGGGAAGAAGATGACCGGGACTGAAGGTCAGAAGGTGAGTTCCAAAGCCTTCACGATGACTCAAAAGGAGGCTAGGACGGACCCTAATGTTGTGTCAGGTACGTTTCTAGTAAACCAAACTCTTGCTTATGTATTATTTGATTTAGGTGCTAGTAAGAGGTTTATTCTGTTGCTTTCTGTGCTAAATTTCCTATTAGTAGTAAAAGCGTTGATGAGCCCTTCGATGTAGAAATTGCCATAGGTAAGTCTACCGGGATTGTTGATCTGATAGAAAGATGTGATATAGAACTAGAAGGTTATAAGTTTCCAGCTAGACTGTTTGTGATGACCTTAGGCGGGTTTGATGTAGTCCTAGGAATGGATTGGTTGCCCGACTACAAGGCGAATATCATATGTCAATGATTCGACTGACAGCGCCTGGTGGGAGTTCGGTGAAGGTTTACGGTGATTGAGTCACTACGATGCCGAAGGTGATTTCGATGGCGGTGGCGGGAAAGTGCATGAGGCGTGAATGTAATGCCTATCTGGCCTACATGAAGGATGTAGATAGGCCAACACCACAATTGTCAGATGTATCGGTTGTGTGTGAGTTCCTAGACGTGTTTCCCGAAGACTTACCAGGTGTGCCACCGGACTGCGAGATCAAGTTCCAGATTGACTTGGTACCGGGTGCCCAACCTGTTGCTAAGGCACCATATCGGTTGGTTCTGACCGAGATGAATGAATTGATAGAGCAACTGCAAGAGTTGCTTGATAAAGGGTTCGTTAGACTGAGTATCTCTCCATGGGGTGCTCCGGTCTTGTTCGTAAAGAAGAAGGACGGTAGTATGAGGATGTGTATTGACTACCATTAGTTGAATAATTTGACGGTGAAGAATCAGTACCCCTTACCAAGGATTGATGACTTGTTTGATTAGCTCCAAGGTGCCAGATGGTTCTCAAGGATAGACCTCCGATATGGCTACCATCAGTTAAAGGTGAAGGAGCAAGATATTCCTAAAACAACTTTTTGTATGCGTTATGGACACTATGAGTTCCTTGTTATGTCCTTTGGTTTAACCAACATGCCAGCTGCTTTTATGGACTTAACGAATTGAGTGTGTTGGCCGATGTTAGATGAATCAGTGATTGTGTTTATCGATGATATCCTTATTTATTCAAAGATCGAGGCAGATCATGCCAGTCATATTAGAGAGGTGTTGGAGACGTTGAGAAAGGAGAAGTTGTATGCTAAGCTCTCCAAGTGTGCGTTCTGTGTACGCGAGGTTCAGTTTTTGGGTTATGTGATGAATCCTAAAGGGATTATGGTGGACCCGACAAAGGTAACCAGCTTCCTTGATTATAGTGAATCCTTCATGCATAATGTTCGAGGTCTATGATAGACCTCAGGCCCAGTAACCAGCTTCCTAGATAATGTTCGGGGTACAATACATGTCATCGGAAGTTAATGTAATGTACGAAAGGTACGGTAAGAAAGATAACGAATGATAACGATGACGTACGATGAGGAACGAATGAAATTAACGAATTATGATGAAGATAATAATGATATTATCTATGTGTATGTATGATGTATCGCATGGAAGTAAATAATGGTTTTGAATGAAGGAAAAGTATTTTATTTTATAAAACTAGAACTCACTCAAAAACGTTGACTTTTATGTGTTTTCAGTTGGTAGGTGAATGTTGCTGAGGATGGCACGGGGCGGCTACTTGACATTTTTGGAAGGCATCCATTTTGTTAAAAGATAATGTTTTTGCATTGTAATGCAAACAAATGATGTTTTGTAATTATTAAGAATGTTGTATTATTTTGCAAAAACAATGAATGAAATGATTTTAAGTTATTCTGTTGCACTGTTTTAGTAAACTTAATGTAATTATATGTTTTATGTGCGATGATTGCCCAAATGTTAGCTTCCTGGGAACGGCGCCTTACATCTTGCTTTGGCAGCTTCTTCCCTCATTTTCCTCTTTGTAGCCTTCTGCTCTTTGAGTACTTGAAGTTCATGTTGTTTGAGATACTTAAACTCAATATACTAAAATGCCAGGGGAAGAAGTGTAGCTTCCTGGTAGAGACATGTGGCACTTTGGTAGTTGGTCATGTTTAGCCTGTTAGTTTCTTTATCTACCTAAGGTTCTTGTGGTGCCATAGTCTCTGCACAAGGCTTTCTTGAATTAGGGAGAGAGTAGGAACATGTTTGTCAGGATCAGTGATCGCAAGTTTGATGTAATTGAGCGTAGCACAGCGGAATATGAACAAGAATTAGACAAATTGTAGCAAGAATTTGATGCTCGTATGCATTAAGAACAAATACGTTTATAACGAGAGAATATATTTCTGTAACAAGGAATGTTTTAATAATATCGAATATTTTTGATCAAATCATTCGTCTATTACATTAGGTTGACACTCCTTATATAGAGTGCAATCGCTGCTGTTATCAGTGGTAAGTGACAACTGGCAATCTAATACAAAAATAACTAACTCTTAACAAACTACTGAAATATTCACAACTACTGAGAACATATCAGAGTGTTAAGTACAAAATAAGAAACTACTGATAAGAAACTACTGAAACTACAATGACTGAAGAACAAGCTCTTCAGTCGTTTTACAAAACTACTGATAAATATAAAACTACTGATGAGCACAACAACTGAAGAAGTATTCTTCAGCTGTTGTGTCAAACTACTGAAAGATAAAACATAAAACTACTGAAAGGTAAACCGTCACAACTACTGAAGAAGACTCTTCAGCTGTTGTGACAACGTCTGATACTTTGGTCTTCAGCACTTGTGTCTTCAGACTTTGTCTTCAGCACTTGTGTCTTCAGACTTTGTCTTCAGCACTTGTCTTCAGACTTTGTCTTCAGCACTTGTCTTTAGACTTTGTCTTCAGCACTTGTCTTCAGACTTTGTAATCAGCTGTTGTCTTCAGCTGTTGTGGTCTTCAGTAGTTGTTGTGACGTCTGTGGGACTTAAAGGTTTTTCTGATCCGGCTCATTGGTTCTTTTGGTCCAACAAACTCCCCCTGAACCAATGCAGCCAAAACCTTTAACTTTATTGAGGTCCCACTTATTGTTGGCAGAATGGTTGGTCTTTTCCTTCTTGATCAGTTGAGAAGATGACCCATATAAGCACTGGCCTGGAAATGAGTCTCTGATGATTTGGTTGGCAATGTATGGATGGGAGCTCTGTATTGGGGAATTGGACACTGAGCTGTTCCCCCATCCATGAGACTCACTTCCATGTATAAGCCTGTAGGATTCTCTGGTGTATGCTCTGAGAAACATAATTTGTTCTTCCATGGTCAGGTTCTCGGCTTCACCATCAAACAATCCTTCACGCCCATACAGCTCTGAGATGTACTTGGCCTGTTTACCATTTTTGAGCTCAACTTTTGTAATCTGTCTGTATGCAAACTCATCAGGATGAGTCCCTTCAAGTAACAAACTGAGCTCATTATTTTGAAGTTCTCAAGCCTCTTGTAGACTAACCCCTTTTTAATAATTCTGTTCTCTAACATCTTTTGGGGTGGTTGTTTAGTCTCATAGGCCTTCTTGAAGTCTTCTACAATCTCCCAGGGTGATACTACAAGGACCACTGTGATCTCTTCATCTATGATCCTTTTTACTTGGCCCTTGTATCTCAAAGGAATGTCTTTCTTTACAATCCTGTGAGCCACCCTAGGATCAGGCCATACTCTCACCTTTTCCTTCTGATATTGAAATGTGTTGGCAAGGGTGTACAACCTCAGAGCTTCTTTCTTCATACTTATTATTGATGACGAAGCAGCATAAGTTTGTCGATGCTTTTCAGCATTTCATCATCATGAAGCTTTTGCTGCTGTTCTTCTTCAATCTTTACTCTCACAGCTTCCATCTGTGAGGTGGGAGTGATGGGCATGGTTTGGCTTTAGCCAATGTTAGGACTGCAGACAGAGGCAGCCTTTCTTCTTCCACATCATCCTCTTCTTCTTCTTCTTCTAGCCTCAACACCCTTCTCTTCTTCTTCTTAGGTGCATCATCGGCTGTTGGTTTAGATGGTAAGGGAGTTGGTTTTGTGGGTTGTGGTTGTTTTGGAGAGGGAATGTTGACAGGCTGAGTTAGCATTTTGGAGGTGAGTGTTGCTTTTGAGTATTTGGCTCGCTCAGTCCTGCTCCCTGCTCCTGCTTCATTCAAAGCTTCGACTACTAACCCCTTAATGTATGCCTCAGACGAACAGATCTTGGAGGTTATGGCCAAGATGCTGTCCCTGGTCCATGATTTTACTTCGATCAATGATCTCCCAAGGTATTTGCTGATGAATCTGATCATGATCTCAAGTCTCTCTCTATCCATAGTGCTGTAGCTGGCCCATCTTTGTTGGATCTCTTCGATCTCTAATCTTCTTATTTCAGAATCCAACTTTTCAGTGTCGAAACCTTGCCTAAACAGCTGATCAATGATATTGTCCATTGATCCGCTGTGTTCAGCATCAGCCTCTTTAACCATTTTGTTCAAGTTCTTCTCTTTCTCAGCACTCTTCTTTTTCTTGAATGTGACATGAAAATCTTTTTGACTTTCATGTACTTTTTCAATTTCAGCTCCCTTCTCAACCACATTCTCCTTCTCTTTTTCGGCCTCATACACACAATCCTTCTCTTTTTCCACATCTTTATCTTTCTCTTTCTCTCTCTCCTTCTCCATCCTCTTTCTTTTAGCTTTCACTGCTGAACTCTCCCCCTTTTTGGGTGCATTGGTTGCAAGGGATTGAGTAGCAGAAAGTTGTTGGCGTAGTACATTCTCCACCAGAGGTTGTAAGACAGTAGAAAGTCTCTCATCAACAGTTTAATAACAAATTCGGTTAGCTATGGTGTGATGAGAGATAGGGGATTTTGAGGGATAGCATCCATTTGCTCAGGGGGGTTTTGGTCCTGAGAAATGGTGCCAGAAACAGAGGCAGGTGGCTGAGAATTTTGTAGTGGCTGTGTGTTTAAGGGACCATCAGAGGAAGGTGCCATCTGTTGGGTTAATGTGGTGGCAGATGGTCTTTCTCCTTGAGAGAGTTGGTCAAGTAGTTTTTGCAGCCTACTGACTTCCTCCTCTAGGATTGTGTTCTGGGCAAGAACGTCATAAAAGAAGCCCAGGTCATCATCAGCTGATGCTGAATCACCTGAACTCCTGCTTGTAGCAGGATGTACATGCACTGGGTGTAGACCAGTTGTAGCATGTGCCCTTTTGTCTTGGAACTGGGGACTTCCAGCCTCAGGACTTAGTCCTTCATCAGCTGTTGCCTCTGGTGAGGTCTTAGGAATGTTACCAGCCTCAGTCTGATCATATGCTGATTCAGAAGAGGTGGCAATCCACCAGATGTTCTGGTCTCCATATCCACACCAGGAGATAGAACATTTAAACCCCGGTGCTGTGGGTTGTCAGAAGCATGATGATCCCCGTCCTCAATAGCTGTGTTGTCTCCCCTTTTTGGTGGTTGTTGGGGAGGAGGAGAGAGGCATGCAGCTGAGTCAGCACATTTGCAATGATAAGGGTGGACTTTGGGGGGCGGTTGCATGGGGAGATAGGTAAAAGCAGTGTGCACCTGGGGAGAATGGTGCCCTTCAATGGCAATCTCCTCAAATGAGGAAGATCCCAGATTTGTGGTACCCCTTCTGTGTTTGCTGCAGGCTCCTTTTGAGAGGAATCCTGAGCGGCTGTGGCTGGGAGAGTCCTTATATCCACTAGGGGGTTATAACCAGTGGATATAGCCTTGTTTTGTGTTGCAGGGGCACCTCAGGGGACTCATTTCCCTAAGTAGCCTTTTGGTTTTCTTTTTAGTGGGTTTGGTGGGGACTTTTGATTTGGAGGTGGTGGTTGTGGTTCCAGCTGCGTGGGTTTGAGCAGCTGGCAGCCATTTTGAGTGATGGTCAGAGTTGTGCCGGGAGTATACTTCAGGCAGTACAGCCATAGCAGGGACTCCCAGGCCAACAAGTCCCTCAGCTTGAAGCTGGTTGCAATTATGGCCATTATGAACCGAGGATATAATATCCAACGGTTAGCAGTTTGTTTTTGAGCCATATCCTTGAGCTCGAAAATAGTATTTCCGAAAAATTTAAAGGTTGTTGCTCAAGGATGGAGTACATTACCTGTTGCCACCTTGTGGACATTTGATCCCATGATGAGGTCTTGGAGGCAAGGCATACATTTACCATATGAAATATGAGACGTTCAACATCTGGGAAATGTTTCTTCAGTAAGGTAGATGCACTCAAGTCACCCTGGTATCCATGGTGGGCAAATGATTGATCTGTTGTGCCCTTTGGATAACCAGTTGGGAAGTGGCATCATCCAGATTCAGGGTTTGACGAAGAGTGTCTGGAGTGATGACCACTTTTGGCCATGGACAAACGATTGAAGAGACTCTGTGTCGTTCTCCTCAGAGACTAAAGTGACGTTTGTCCAGAAGTGGTTAAGGATGCGGCATATTTGGGGATTTATCAGAAACGCCGTTTTGTAGGGTGATTGAACCATTAAATCAATGGCTTGTGAAACTTGGTCCAGTATGGCGATTTGGTGAGATGTGCGACACAGTTGTGTCGTGGTTTTAATTGCATGGTCGCCATTGATGAAGAGAGGGTAGAGAGTTTTTGAACGTTAGGTTTGAGAGAAGAAGATAAAAACTCTGAAGGTGGGATAAGGTATTTAAAGGGTCGGATAGAAAATCGACTGAGGGTTTTGGTGTGAGTCATCAGTTGTTGAAACTACTGATGACGTGGTATTAACCGTCAGAAGCGTGAAACAGCTGAAGTCTCGAATTTAGTCATCAGTAGTTACAAAACTACTGAAGACAGTTTTGACTTCAGGTGATGAAACAACTGAAACTTGGTATCAGTCATCAGTAGTTGTGAAACTACTAAGACATGGTTTTGTCAGCAGTTGTTGTAACAGCTGAAGACTTGGTGTTAGTCTTCAGTAGTTGTAAACTACTGAAGACATGGTTTTGGCTTCAGTTGTTTTGAAACAACAGTTGTAGAAACAACTGAAGAGAAATTACTCATCAGCTGTTTTCGTCATTCTTAGCTTTTCAGCTGTTTCTACTGTCCTCAACACTTACTCATCAGACTTTGCATCTGCTTTTCAGGTGTTTCATAGGACGTCAGTACTTATCTGTTTTTACTGATTTCAGTAGTTGTAACTACATCAGTAGTTGTAACTACATCAGTAGTTTAGAACAGATAAAGTACTTCAGTACTTGTGAGGCATTTAGCCTTCAGTAGTTATAAAAACTACTGAAGGTGAAAGAACTCATCAGTACTTATAGTGACATGGTTACCAATGATCCCAGTACTTATTACTGAGATCATCAGTAGTTGTCACTTATTCTAGTAGCAGCATACCAAGCCTTAAAACAGGTTGTGGAAAGTTGAACTATCCAAAGGCTTAGTAAAAATGTCTGCAAGCTCATCAGCACTAGGCACAACATAGGATTAATTAGACCCTTTTCAAAACAATCTCTTATAAAATGATGTCTAATTTCTATATGTTTGGTCCTAGAGTGCTGGACTGGATTTTTGACAATGCAAGAGCTGAAGCACTATCCATTAATAACGGAGTCTTAGTCTCTGTAATGCCATAGTCCAAAAGTTGATTCTGAAGCCAGAGTACTTGGGATGTACAACTTGCAGCAGCAATGTACTCGGCTTCAGCAGTGGATGTAGCAACAGATGTTTGTTTCTTACTCTGCCAAGAAATCAAACAGTTGCCTAGAAATTGACATCCACCAGAAGTTGATTTCCTGGTCAACTTACTGACATGCTAGTCACTATCAGAGAAAGCACTAATTTACAAGAGTGCCCAGTGGAATACCATAAACCTAGAGATTGTGTCCCTTGCAAATATCTAAAGATCTTCTTGACTACAATCAGATGAGACTCTTTAGGTGCAGCCTGAAATCTAGCACAAACACATGTAGCAAACATAATATCTGGTCTAGAAGCTGTTAAATACATCAAAGACCCAATCATACATCTGTAAAGTGTTTCATCACCACTTTACCTTCTGATCTGTATCCAGTTGTGTGGTGCTACACATGGGGGTAGAACAGGGCTTACAGTTTTGTAAATCAAACTTTTCCAAAAGATCTTTTGTGTATTTGGACTGATGAATGAAAATTTCATCAGCCTTTTGTTTGATTTGCAAACCCAGAAAGAACTGTAATTCTCCCATGGCACTCATTTCAACTTCTGTTGCATCAACTTTGTAAAGGCATCACACAACTGAGGATCAGAGGATGCAAAAATATATCATCAACATAAATTTGAACAAGTAGATTATGCTGCCCAGCTTTCTTAATGATAAAGTCTTATTATCAATGGAGCCTCTAGTGAAATCATTTTCCAGAAGAAAGTTTGATAATGTCTCATACCAGGCTCTAGGAGCTTGTTTCAACCCATAAAGAGCCTTATCAAGCTTATACACCCAATTAGGATGTTTATTGTCCTCAAAGCCTGGTGGTTGACATACATAAACCTCTTCTTTAATTTTCCCATACAAAAATGCACTTTTGACATCCATTTGAAAAACTTAAGTTTTTGATAAGCAGCATAAGCTAAAAACAATCGAATTGCTTCCAGTCTGGCTAAGGGGCAAAGGTTTCATCATAATCAATACCTTCTTCTTGTGCAAACCCCTGAACAACCAGTCTGGCCTTGTTCTTAACAATAAGCCCATTTTCATCAGTTTTGTTCCTAAACACCCATTTAGTGCCTATTGCCACTTACCTGGAGGTAGAGGAACCAGTTCCCACACTTGCTGTTTCTTGAACTGAAGAAGCTCAAGCTGCATGGCATCAACCCATCCATTGTCCTTTAAAGCAATGTGATAATTCTTTGGCTCTTGCTGACTGATGAAGAGAGCATAGAAGCAGAAATTTGACAATTGACTTCTTATTGATACGCCAGCAGTGATATCACCAATGATTTGAGACATAGGGTGATTCTTCAGATCTTGATACACAATGAGATCTGTGCAAGTGTTTGCAGCAGGTCAGCAGCAACACATGGTGATGGTGAATCATTTCCTTGAAACCAATCATGGATGGTAATTCAAAGGAGGTTGAATTTAAAGAAATCTCATCAGCATTTGTTGTGGATGGTGCTACTAAAGCTACAGGAACATCAGGTCTAGCTGAATCAGGCAATTGGTCACTAAACCTGAATAGGTGAGTACTGCTATCATCATCATCATCATCACCAGCCTACCACCAGGTGGTGACTGTTGACAGGAGCAACAGCAGGAGTTTGATAAGGAACATATTGCAGTATGTCCAAATCAAATAGCTCCACAGGGCTTTCTGGAATCTTGTCCTTAGGAGATTCATTAAACTTAACATGTAGAGTCTCTTCAACCATCTTTGTTCTGTAGTTGAAGACTCTGTATGCTTTGCAAGTTGATGAATAACCAACAAAGTACCCTGCATCCACCTTAGGATCAAATTTTTGGAGTTGATCCCGTGTGTTGAGAATGAAACAAGGACACCCAAATGCTCTGAAGAATGAAATTAGAGGGGCCAAATGATGAAGAACTTCATATGGAGTCTTCATCAACCTCTGATTTACTAGAACTCTATTCTGTACATAGCAAGCTGTATTGACAGCTTCAGCCCAAAAAGTCATTGGCAGTCCAGAATCAGCCAACATGGACCTTGCAGCTTCAATAAGGGTCCTGTTCTTTCTCTCCTCTCTCTCCATCCATTTTGCTCAGGAGTTCTTGGGATGCTATACTGCCTCTTGATTCCCTTGACAAGTAAAACTCATCAAGTGTGTGGTTTCTAAATTCAGTACCATTATCACTCCTCACACACTTAACTGGTAGGGAATACTGCTTCTCAACGTGTAACACAAAGTTCATAATGGACTGTGCAGCCTCATCCTTTGAATGCAAGAAGAAAGTCCATACAAATCTGGAGTAATCATCCACAATTACCAGACAGTATTTCTTCTTAGCCATACTCATCACTTTCACAGGACCAAAGAGATCCATGTGAAGAAGCTGTAAGCAGGCAGTGACTTAGGTTCTTCTATGGAGGAAATGAAACTTTGTGCTGTTTTCCTTTTAAACAGGCAGTGCAGTTATCTTCACACTTGAACTCCTTCATTGGCAGTCCCCTTACTAAACCATGGTTTATCAGCTGATTCATGTTTTTGAGATTAACATGACCCAGCCTTCTAGCCATAGAATAGATTCTTGGGGGGAAGCCTTGGAAAATAGGCAAGGATGGCCTTTGAGATCTATTTTCTTGGAAAGATCTAAGGCATACACTCTTCCTGTCCTGTTGGCCTTTAGGAGAGTGTGTTCATCCAACACCTTATCAATCAAATTTAGAACTTTGGATGACAGAATCCGACAGTTCTGACTGGTGAAAAGAGCAACATGGCCTTTGTCACACATTTGACTGACACTCAAGAGGTTGTACTTGAGATTTTCCACATGGTTAACATCATCAAACTTTATTTCCCCATTGGAAACAAAGCCTTTGCCAATGATGTAACCTTTTGCATCATTGCCAAATGACACAAACCCCTTCCTTCCTTGAGAGTAGTCATTAAGAAGTGATCTGTTTCCTGTCATATGCATGGATCCTCACTGTCTACATATGCCTCTGAGGTATGTTGAAGAACCCTGCAAGATACAACAAATTAGTTAGATTTTGAGACCCAAACCTTTTGGTCTTGGGCCTGTTCTCATCAACAGATAGTAAACTAACATGTTTGTTGGAAACAACAGCCTGAGAGGAAGAGGCTGGTGAAGAAAAGGAATCCTTAGGCTTGGACCTCCTTTTCTGTGGTTTCAACATAGGAACATCTAATTGGTTAACTCTTCCCAATAGATGTTGAACCATCATAACTAGCTGTGTCTGATTTTGGATAAGGCTTTCAGCTCTTCAGACACATTGGCATTGGAGTTTGATAAGTTCCTATGTTGCACCTTTCTTCTTTTGAGCAATCTCAGCTGTTACCTGTTTTAACCCCTTCCTTTTTGGATTTCTGTTTGGACTTGAGGGTTACAGGATTTGATGTTGCTGGTACAAATGTGGCTCCAAACTCAGTTTTCATTTTAGCCATTTTCTCCTGAATTTCTTCTTTATGTTTGAGTTTGGATCCCCTATTTGTACCAACAATCATCTATAAGATGATTGAACAAACCACATACTTCACATGGTTTCTTCTTCATCTTATGATGATCATCAACTAAAGAGGATGAAACTACTGAAGATTGCTCTTCAGTACTTTAGAAGCATTATTTGCTTTCTTGACTTCCTCTTTAGTAGTCTTCAAACTCTTTCTACTGACAGTTTTCTTCTCTTCAGTGCTGTCATTAGTTGGAGTTTGAACTTCAGGTGTTAAATCTTGCTCTCCAGTCCTTTCAGGACTTTCAGAAATAACTCCTGAGTTGATCATCTCTTTTATCATGTGAGTGTCAGCAGTAGAACCATCAATATCAACTGATGAGTTCTGAGAGGGCTTAGTGCTGACTTCAACTTTTGATGATGCTCTATCAAAAGGTGAATCACATGATGAGGTGGATTGGTTATGCTTTTTCTCCATCAAATTTCACTTCTGCTCTTGAAGCAAAATTTGTAGGAGGAGCAGTGTGATTGTAACCAATGCCAAACTTCACATTGGAAGCAGATTGCTTACTAAGAAGCATCCAAAACCTTTGCATGATTGTACCCATTCGATCATACTCTACCTGGGTGACTGCAAGGGTTTCTTTTAGATTTCTCTGGTCATCCAGAATAACCTCTAGCTTAGCCTTTTCATCATTTAGTTGGCATTTAAGCTTAAAATCTCATCATTTTTACAATTAAGAGCAGACTCAAACTCAGCTTTTCTTTTGGAAATGGTTTTCTCAAGCTCAAGTTTTTGATTTATTAATGCTACATTTGCCTCTCTAATTGAGACAAAGGCAGCAATGCATGATTCAGAACATAACTTGGCTTTAGCCTCTGAAGATACCTGAGTTACCTGTGAAGATGATTATTTGAGCAGGAACCCTCAGTAGACTCCAGGGCCATGAGAGCCAGATTCCCAAAAGGACTGTCACCACCATGTTGACCAGCACCTGCGAACAGTTGTTCATGACCAGACATGTCATCCGGTAAACTGCTCAAGTCAACAACCTCCAGGGGTGAAGAAGCTGTGTTGTTGAGGTTGAGGAGGTTGATGAGATTGAGATGGTTGAGGTTTTGGCAGTGCATGAGGTTGTGGTACTATAGGAACTTGAATCTGATTTGACTGTGGCATGTAATAACAAGGGTAAGGATATGGCATTTGACCCTGAGGAACAAAATATGCAGGAGATTGTGGTTGAGAATGATGACTAGAATTGACAGGATGTGCCCTCTGTGTTGTTGACTATTGCTAGGGAAAGTCACAAAAGGTGCAGAGGAATTAGATCCAGATGATCTGCATTCTCTAGCAAAGTGTCCAAGCCTGTGGCATTTATGACACTTCAACTTACTTTTGTCAAAACCAACTTTGGTTTAGCAGAGAGTCCTGGGAGCTTTCTTCCAGTTCTTTTGTAGAGCTTCTGAGATCTGATTTTATCAAGGCCATTTGGCTCTATATCCATCTCTTCTAAGTCATCATCAGCAATCCCCTTGAGATCATCCATGATGAAGCATAGATTGTCATTATTACATCCAGTATAACTGACTATCAACACTCACAATGCAGAATCAGAAGTGTTTGAAGAGAAGTCAATATGCTCATCATACTGGCATTTAGATGAAGCATATTCTAACTCATGCCAACCAAGGCAGTGTTGCCTGGTACAAAGTCTTCAGTGAGCTTTCCAGATGAAGACAATTTTCGTTTCTGTGTCTATCTCTCTCTCAAATGTGAGCAATTTCCCATGGAGTTGGTGAGAGATAGTTTGTCCAAATTTGCACTGGAGCGTAGGACAATAGTGTAGTTCCCATCTCTCAGGCAGTGATCTGAGAAATCTGTTATTCATCTGGCTATTGGGTACTCATGTTTGACCATTTTTAATTCAGAGATCAAACAAGAGAACTGCTCGAACTGTTGAGTCAGTGTCTCACCCTTCCTATGAGAGATGTCTCATTGTTGGGCAAGGATTTCTCTATTATTTGCCAAGACCTCATCTATTCCTCCAAATTGTTCTTTCAAGGCATTCCAGAGGTCATGGGCAGTTTCATGATGCATTAGCCCAGAATAGATTTCATTAGGCAGTGCCATGGCCAGAATTCCATGGCTTTTTTGCATCAATCTCAAACAACTTCTTATTCTCATCTGAGTATTGCTCCCTCCTCTTCGGAACCATTTGATTGGTTAGCTTGTGTGGACCATGTACCACTGATGTCCACAACCTGCGCTGTTAACAGACAGGTGATGGAGCATTCGTCGTTGCCATATGTGTATACTCAGTCCTAACCAGCATTGGATGCTTGGTTGAGGAACCAGTATTGTGAGGATCATTGGAAGGAGTAGTCATTTTGAGTCCAAATACAATTTAATTCAAGCTTTTAAAACGTTTTTATAAAGACCACAATAGACTCAATGAAAACCAAGAGAAAATCTCAGGATGAATGACCAGAAACACAGAAAATTCAATCTCTATAACCGTTTTTGCAAAACACAAAAATGATAATTCAGTCAAACTTGGATCTTGAATAGCAGTTCAATGATCAATTATTAGATCGATCAATGATTAACCGGCTCTGATACCATTTGTCAGGATCAGTGATCACAAGTTTGATGTAATTGAGAGCGTAGCACAGCGGAATATGAACAAGAATTAGAAAAATTGTTGCAAGAATTTGATACTCGTATGCATTAAGAACAAATACGGTTATAACGAGAGAATATATTTCTGTAACAAGGAATGTTTTAATAATATCGAATATTTCTGATCAAATCATTCGTCTATTACATTAGGTTGACACTCCTTATATAGAGTGCAATCGCTGTTGTTATCACGGGTAAGTGACAACTGCCAGATCTAATACAAAAATAACTAACTCTTAACAAACTACTGAAATGTTCACAACTATTGAGAACATATCAGAGTGTTAAGTACAAAATAAGAAACAACTGATAAGAAACTACTGAAACTACAACGACTGAAGAACAAGCTCTTCAGTCGTTTTACAAAACTACTGATAAATATAAAACTACTGATGAGCACAACAACTGAAGAAGTATTCTTCAGCTGTTGTGTCAAACTACTGAAAAGATAAAACATAAAACTACTGAAAGGTAAACCGTCACAACTACTGAAGAAGACCTCTTCAGCTGTTGTGACAACGTCTGATACTTTGGTCTTGAGCACTTGTGTCTTCAGACTTTGTCTTCAGCACTTGTGTCTTCAGACTTTGTCTTCAGCACTTGTGTCTTTAGACTTTGTCTTCAGCACTTGTCTTCAGACTTTGTCTTCAGCACTTGTATTCAGACTTTGTCTTCAGCACTTGTCTTCAGACTTTGTAATCAGCTGTTGTCTTCAGCTGTTGTGGTCTTCAGTAGTTGTTGTGACGTCTGTGGGACTTAAAGGTTTTTCTAATCCAGCTCATTGGTTCTTTTGGTCCAACAATGTTTGTACAATATTTCTGTCTCTTTTCTTATTTTATTTGGAGGAGCAATCTTGCATCCTCTACTTCCTTCCTCTCTCTAGATAATTCCATGTCTGCCAGTTCATTTAGTTCCTCTAAGGGGAGAGATATGATTTGATTAATATCATAGTTCCTGGTCTGTAAGTAAGTAATCTTGACTGCTCTTAACTCATCATTTTGAGTATTTGGTCTGGGGGCAACCCTGACAATAGCTTGCATGAAGCCTGAAGACTAGTGGAACTATCTCCCCTTAGCTTCATCTTCCTCTCTCTTTCTCTCTCTCTCTCTCTTTCCCCTCAATCTCCCCAGGAGTCATTTTTCTTTTCCTTTTGTCACCCATAGACCTTGGTGACTTAGGGTGGAGAGAGCTTTGACTTTTATTGCTTGGAGTAGCATCCATGCTTTAGTCAGAGAGAGGTTATGACACACCTTCACCAGCAGGTGTTTCGCTAAGGGAATGAGCTATTAAAGTAGTAGTTGTGACAGGGCTCTCAGGCTCTATCATTGGGCCTTCAATCAAGGTTTTCCCTTTGAAGCTAATCTCAGGGTTTCCCTCAACATTTAGTTGACCAATGACATTACCTGATTGCCTTTGTCTTTTTCTTTGGCTGAACTCTTTAGTAATCCTATCTTGAATCCTTTGAGCCAGCCAGCCTGCTTGCCTAGATTGGCTTGGATTGACAAGTGGCATGCTGACTAGGTCAAGACCTTCATAGTAGTTCAAGGTCTAAAAGTTAAAGACTTCTTGCTACCCTTGAACTCTTAGAAGTATGAGGGCTCTTCTATCAGCATCATACCTCCACCCAATTATGTACTTTGAAGTTCATTGGGGTAGGGGTGACATAGCCCTTCGTATACCTTCATCAAAGAGACTCTGAATGAGTGAGTATAACGAGTCCACATCAATGTGAACTTGAAGAATTTGCTGAGTATGGATAATTGCAAGTGAGGATGTATTGATACATGTGTTCCTAGTTTATGTGCTTAAATGTAAAAGTCATTCATGTCTTACTTATGTCTAATGTGATGATGTAATGAAGTATGATATATGCCTTGATGTTTATTTATCTTTGATTCATATGTATGAACTTCTTAAATAGGTTTGAGGTTGTTGTACACAATTCTAAGTCAATAACGATTGAGAAATGTGTTCAATTTAGTTGGGTGATTATTCATGCTAATGGACAATACTTATGGACCATACGCATGAATGAATCATACTAATGAATCAGTCGCACGACTGAACCAGGAGACTGGATCGGTCGTATGATAAGATTGACTCAGTCGCACGACTGAATCTTTAGTCGTACGTATGAATCAATCGCATGAGTCAGTCGCATGACTGAACCATGCTAATGGTTAGTCGTACGAATGGCAGCTGCAAACCTACAAATACCACTAAATTCGTGGAAAAACACGGGGAGGGATACTTCGAATATACAGAAACCCTAGCCATCCAGAGCGTCCTAAATAGCCAATCCAACTTCATAGTTCGATCTTGATCAATTCCTACTCATTATTAACATTTAGTTCATTGTTATATCGATCGAGTTATCATTCTCACTGATTGGATTGCCAATCAAATAGGATTCCGCACTATTTGATCTAGTTTCACGCAAAATCCGTTAGTACTCCGTACGTACACGGTCCTAACAAGTGGTATCAGAGCTTTGGCTTGTGATTTTGCGTTGGATTCGATTAGTTTTGGTGTTAAAACCTACGTTTTAAATTAAAAGAGTCACCACTTTGCTTCAAAAGGCGCTTTCGACGTTTGCAGGCATTAAAGTCTTAATTTTTCATTATACGGAAGATTAGGGTTCCTGGGAAACTCGTATTTTGTGTCATAGTGTCAAATATTTGATTTTACAAACACAACAGCCTTCGGTCGTACGATTGGTTCATTCTTACGATTGAATTCAATCGTATACTACATCCGCATGACTGAACTCAGTCGTATCCCTCATTCGCACGACTGGACAACTCTAGTCGTTTGATTCCAATCGTCTTGTTCATACACATGACTAAATCCAATCGCACGATTGAATTCATTTGCATCCTTCATTCACTGAGTGATCCATACTCATAGCCCATTCGCATGAGTGAAACTGCTCTGTTCTAAAAGTACCAAGTTTAAAGCAATGGAAGGCCAATTTGCCTCATTTACAACCGGAAAGGACTCCCGCATCCAAAATCTTCTACTTCTGGAGAATGGTATTGGAAATCATAATAAACCGCCAAAGCTGTTAACGTTAGATGAATATCCATAGTGGAAACAACGGTTTGAAATCTATTTATATAGAGTTGACCCAAATCTTTGGACATCCATTAAGACTGGTTATACGGTACCATTTAGTGCTAATGGAGTCAAGTTGACTTTGGGAGGAATGAGTGAAGCTCAGAGATTCTATTCTATGCTGAAAAGAAAGTATATGCCTTGTTGACTCAGTCAATACCTAAGGACATTTTTCATGAGTTCTCTGAGAATAAGCAGGCTAAAAAGTTATGAGAGGCATTGGAGAAGAGATATGATGGAAACACAACTCTTAAACCACTGAAGGCTAAAGCTCTTAAAAAGGAATTTGATAATTTCTCTTGATAGGGAATAAGAGCTTGGATGATATTATTGACAGATTCTATCATCTGATAAGTGAGTTACACACTCATGGTGTGATAGCATATATGGAAGATAAAGTTTCAATCTTTGCTGATAGTTGCCTTATAAATAGGATTCATTTGTGTTTAATCTGAGACAAAACGACATTCTTACAATGCTAGACATAAATGATTTCATCTTGAAGTTAAGGGAGGAAGAACTACGAATGAAATACAAGTCGATGAAAGGATCCTATGTTCAGAATCCTTCACTTTACAACTCAGTTCCGACTCCAGCTGTTTCAGGAGCACCGTTACAAACAACATTCATGTCTAGTTCTTATGCTCCTTCCCAAAATAGTGCTTCAGGAATCAAAACGTCAGGTTCATCTAGAACCCAATACATAGTTCCTGAGGCAAATACTACTAAGTTGAAAACTGAGAATCTCGGTAATGTTACAGTGGAAGTTGCTAAGGAGCACATGGATCTTCTAGCGACTGTTGTACAATCTTATGATGGTTTAGTTGCCGGTAAGATTGGAAATTGTCATCTTGCAGTTGAGGATTATGAGCAAGTGATGAAATGAGCTAGAAAGAATGGACATAATGTGGCCTTGGCTAGTGCAGTCAGAAGAGGAAAGAAATTTGTCAAAAAGACAGGGCAAAATCTAGTTGCCACTAAAGATACGACTTTTGGTTTTGACATAACCAAAGTCACAAGTTTCAACTGTGGTGAGAAAGGGCACTTTAAACGTGAATGTGTAAAGCCCAAGAAAACTAAAAATGGAAACACATTCCCTACATTCAACCAGACAAAGACATGTTGGAACTACTTCTTCAAGTAAAGAGGCAAAGGCTCTAACTGTTCAAGGTGATGAAGGGCAAGACTAGTCCTTTCGATTTGTTTCTCTTGGGGAATCAAATATTGCCTTTGTTGATGCATTGGATGATGGATTTGCTAGTGAAGGTGAGATCATAGCTGAGCAAGCGATGTCAGATATCAATGAAGCATTGATCTCTAGTTACTTGAAAAACATGCTTGTACTGAATGTGACAAATTTAGGGAAAGCATTGTTCTAAAATTTGCAAGGTTATTAGAACAAAATGATAATTTAGTAAACGATTTACAACTCTGCACTGAGGATAATCGTATTTTAAAACAAAATGAGTGCAGTTTCAAAGAAAATAATAGAACTTTTAGGAAAACAACTAAGGGAAACCGAGGTTGTTGCATTAAATCAAGCAAATGACATAAGTTTTATTTAAATTCTTTGGAAGAAATGAAAAATGAAAAAGTAATTTTAGAATTTGAAGTTGAATCTTTAAAACAAAAAGTGCATAGTTTGGCTAGTTCTTCTCACATAGTTCAAAACTTAGTGAAAGAACAAAATAATGGGGAAGGTCTGGGTTATAAAGTAGTTCCTCCACCACATCTAGTCCTTTTGAACACTAAATGTAGACCAATTAATAATAACCCAGTAAAGGATCATGTGGTGTCCACTCCTTCGGTTAGTGACCCCGATTCCACAGGAAAACCTATGAAAAATATCACTAAACAGAAGAAGTCCACTTTGAAATCAAAAGAGGAGATGCCGTTTGAAAATTTGGATGATCAAATTAAAAAGGTTAATTTAAGGTCAGGTTCACACACGTCTACACCTGAACCCAAAATGACTAATCCAATTAACCATAAACGTGTTACTCATCAAAGTCCAAATAAAATAAAGTTGAATAATGCTCAAAATGTTAAAACTATTAGTTTTGTTAAAGTAGGTGAAACTTCTAAAATAGAAGTGAGACAACCCTACCGAACACATCACAAACCTCTATCAACTTGACCCCATTTCAAAATGTTCCTTAATCTGTAGAAGGGAGATCGTGCTACAGTTATGGAAAACAAGGACATATCTTTCCTAATCGTCCTTACTATTAGACACCCAAAAAGAAATTGAACTTTATGATGAAAAACCAAGTTTTTCTAAAATGAGATTTAATATTCCACCTAAGAGTATTAGTGAACCTAAAGTTCAAACCATAAGGCAGTCGTCTGTTTACCACAAACAGTCCTTACATAAAACTGGCTTATGGAAGATAAAATCAAGTAATATGTCTGATAGTGAGGAAAATAAGAAGAAAGAAATGCCTTCATCCTCTAAAGGATAGTGGGTTGAATTTATGATGTGTGATTCCTCTAGTTCACCCAAGCCAGTTAAGGCTTGGGTCCCAAACCTGAACTAATCAATTCCTTTGAATGTGCAGGGTGTCTGTTACAACGCTATCACAAATACCTGGATTATTGATAGTGGGGCGTCAAGGCACATGACCGAGAATTCGTCTCTCCTTTTTAACGTCAAACAAATTAAAGGGTGACATGTATCATTTGTTGGGAATAAAGGAGGTTACATCACCGCTCAAGGCGAAGTGGGAAACAAGAAAGTGAAGTTTGACAAGATCAACTACGTTCAATAACTACAGAACAATTTGCTTTCAGTCTCCCAGATCTGTGATAAAGGATTCAAAGTTGTGTTTGACAACAAGAAGTGCTACATGTTGAAGAAGGATTATATTATCCAGGAGGATAAAGTTCTAATGTCAACTTCAAGATATAATGATCTGTATGTCTTGGATCTATCAAAAGCCTCCACAACTGAGACCACTATGCAATGCTTCTTGACAAAAGCAAAAGAGAGGGATTCAGTCTCCTGGCATAGGAATAGGACAAACTAATCTTAGGAAGATGAATCATTTGGTATAGAATGAGTTAGTGAGTGGAGTAACTGTCAAGAATTTCCAGCTTTCGGATTTTGCGTAGCATGTAAGAAAGGGAAACAGACCAAGAAGTCTCGCAAGGCAAATGAAGTTAATTCTATCAATATTCCTCTCAAGCTTCTACACATGGATCTTTTTAGCCCAGTAAGCACAAAGAGTATTGCTAGAGATCAATACTGCCTTGTATTAACTGATGATTACTCAAGATTTTCTTGGGTGATGTTTCTGAAATCCAAATCAGAGACTTTTGAATCATTCAAACATCTAGTAACTACATTGGAATCACTCTACAAGCTGAAAGTACGAAAGATTCGGTCGGACAACTCCATAGAGTTCAAGAATTAGTGGATGGAGGCATACTATAGAGAGAAAGGAATTGTACATCAATTTACTTCTGCCTACACTCCACAGATGAATGGGGTTGCTGAAAGGAAAAATAGGATCTTGATAGAGACATCCAGGACAATGCTAGCCGACTCTAAACTGCCTATTCAATTCTGGAATGAGGCAGTGGCTAATGCATGCTACACGCTCAATCGAGTCTTAGTGGTAAAACGACATGGGAAACATGTTATTAACTGCTCCAACGACGTAAACCCAACTTGGAGTATCTAGAACCGTTTGGCGCACTGTGCATGTTGTTAAAGAAGACTTGTACCAGGAAATTTGTGAGAAGGCAGAAAAAGGCATCTTTCTTGGATATAGTATACCAGACAAAAAAGTATATAACAACTCAACGGGTCAGGTAGAAGTGTGGTGCAATGTTGATGTCCAAAGATACACCCCCCTGCTGGAAAAGGACCCTCCTTCTTCTTCGACTATGATGGATTTTTAAATCCTTCAATCTACCGCATTCTCATCTTGATGACGAGCTGTCTGCTACAATGATGTATGATGTTCTGAACACTCCACTACCAGACTCGACATCAATGGCTCCATTAGATGATACTTCTAACCCTGCAGGGGGAGAGCTTGAAGTGAGTGATTCTTCCTCTGGTGATGAAGTAGTTGAGACTGAAAATACGGACCAATAGGAACACGTTCCCACTAATGAAAGTACACAAGCATCGGATCTTGTTGCCACTAACACGTCTGAACCTCATACTCCAACAGCTACAGATACTGAACTTGGGATTCAAAATCTAGATACTAAAGTAGTTGTTCCTACCACTCCTGGATCTCGAATTAATGTGCATCATCCCATGGGAAACATCACTGGGGATGTTCTATTGGGAGTACAAACACGAAATCAGCTATACTCAGCTGATTATGCCTCAGGAAAAAGGATATCTTCACTATGGTGCTTATCGATGTTTTGTGTCTTAATTTGAGCGAAAATATGTAAGTGAAGCATTAAACGATGAGGCATGGGTTAGTGCTATGCAAGAAGAACTCCTATAGTTCAAGAAGTTAGGAGTATGGACCCTTATGGACAGACCAAAAGGTGCAAAGGTGATTGGCACCAAATGGGTTCTTAAATGTAAGAGAGATGATCAAGGAGTCATAATCAAAAACAAGGCTAGGCTAGTGTTCAAGGGTTCAGACAAGTAGAAGGCATCGATTACAATGAAGTGTTTGCACCAGTGGCAAGGATGGAAGCAATTCGTATTTTCTTAGCCTATGCATCCTACATGAAGATTAAAGCTTATCAATTGGATGTGAAAAGTGCATTTCTTCATGGTGAAATTCGTGAAACAGTATACATTAGTCAACCGGAAGGATTTGAGGATCCGTATCATCGTGATAGAGTTTACAAACTGGACAAGGCTCTTTACAGGCTTCATCAAGCTCCTCAAGCCTGGTATGAGAAACTCTCTACTCATCTTGTAAAACATGGATTTCGTAGAGGGGTTATTGACTGCATGCTGTTCATCAAAGAAAAAGATGGTGATTTACTACTGGCACAGATATATGTGGATGACATAGTCTTCGGTTCCAAGAATGAAGAATTATGTAAGGAATTCGAATCTGTAATGAAAGTAGAGTTCGAGATGAGTGCCATGGGGGAGATGAAGTTTTTTCTTGGGTTACAGGTGGATCAGACACCAAAAGGAATCTTCCTGCATCAGTCCATATATGTAGGAGATATCCTCATTCGATTCGACATGGAGAATGCTACGGCTGCTGGAACTCCACTGGCCACGAACCATAACGCAGCACCTGACAAAAATGGTGATCTGGTTAATGCCTCCATGTATAGAGGAATGATCAGATCTCTAATGTGTCTCATAGCCTCGTCCTGATATTATGTACACCACGTGTCTTTGTTTCGGATCAGGAAAAACCAAAAGAAAATCATCTCATGGAGTCAAAAGGATTTTTAGTTATCTAAAAGGTACTCCAACACTTGGGTTGTGGTATCCTCATGATGATGACTTTGAGCTTACAACGTATAGTGACTCGGACTATGGTGGTTACAAGATGAATTACAAGTCAACATCAGTGGGATGTCAGTTTTTTGGAAGATGGTTAGTCACCTGGCAGTGTAAGAAGCAGACATTAGTTGCTCTATCAACATGTGAAGCTGAATATGTTGCTGCTGCAAGTTACTATTCGCAAATCATTTGGGTTCAACAACAATGTGCGACTACGGTTTGCAATTTTCTAACACCCTATCTTCGTTGATAATTCTGCTGCAATTGCTGTCACCAAAAATCCGGTCCAACACCCGAAAACAAAACACATCGGTATTAAGTATCACTTTATACGTGACTGTTTTGAAAAACAATTAATTGATGTTGTTAAAATTAATACGGATTTTTAACGCACCGACCTCTACACAAAAGCATTTGACAAACCTCGGTTTTTATATCTTTTAGAGGTTAATGGCATGAAAAAGAAAAATGATATGATTCAGGAGGAAGAAAGTTCTTAGTCTGACAAGTATTTTCTTAGTTTATTATTATTTTATTTTCCTGTCTCTTAAAATCCAAAAACACAAAAATATTTTCGGTTTTAGAATTTTAGGGGGAGAATAGTTTAGTTTAGTATTTACTTAGTTGCAGTATTTATTTACTTATAAAAAAATGAGGGGGGGAGGGCAGATTAACTGAAAGAAATGAAATCAAATCTGTGATTTGATTCAATGTTTATGGAAAATGATAGTACATAGGGAACAAATTGGTTGGGACTTCAAAAGGATCTAAATGCTCAACATGCTAAATTCAAATTACAAGTTTGAGAAGTCTAAGCATAGCAAAAGAAAAATGATAGCAAAACGTGCTACTGAGGTAACATAGAGCAAGTAGACCTAGAGCTTGCTAGTTCATTATATGATGTGTCGGTCGATTCAACACAATAGATGAGTAGACTTCATTGGTGAATTAAATTCAAACTAATTTCTTCAACTTGCTGTGGGTTCTCATCTTATCCCTAGTTAACACAATCAAAGAATTTCCAATAAGGGGTGACGAGAAAAATAAACGCCACAGATGTGTGCGGATGACCATAAAAATGAGCAAAGCACATGGAAAAACTGCTAAGAGCAATCAAGCTAATGACTAATGTTGTTGGTGTGTTATGTGCAAAAGAAAAACAGATGCTCTAACAAGAAGATAGGTTGTGTGCCTCTCTGCTGTACGGTGGCACTAACCTGAGGATAAGCATAACCTAAATATTCTAGCATTCATTGTTGTTTGTGCCTCTCTGCTGTGCGATGGCACTGACCTGAGGCTTGGCATCTCTTTGAAAGCTCTTAGAATAGTTTCTTCTTGCCAAATACCCGTAGACCACTCAAAAATCTCCTAAAGAATGTTGATTACCATATAAGTGTGGGATCCACAAATACTTATTGAAATAATTAAACCTAACTCATCACCAATGTGAGTAAAAAATCTGTTTATGAATTTAAGTGAACAAATATACTGACAATCATCATGGCTGCAACTCTTGACAGTCAAAATCATTGTGTGCATCTTATAGCTCTAGTATGATTTCTTGAAAGTGCTATTGACTCTGAGACAAAACACGAATCTAGCATCAAAGTGCATATTAAAAGGGGTCCCAAATGATTATGATATACCTGTATGTTTCCATAGTGAGTCTTTCCAGAAATGATCAAATTAACTTGAAGTTGTTTTGCTCAGGAAGTAAAATCGATTTGATGTATTCTAAAAGTTTTCCATCCATCTCAAATCCAAAACCACAAAAATATGTCTTGTTTCCCTTAATTTCAAGTTGTTTTCTGTTTTCTAGTCTTTTGTTGCTTAGAGGTCAGACTATACAACTAGATGAAATCTATGAATCACTCACTAAAAGGAGTCACGTCTGAGGTGACCAATCAGCTCTAAACTAAAAGGATCATGTCTGAGGTGATCAAATGATGTTAAATTAAAAGGGTCATGTCTGAGATGATCATAGGTCATAATGTTATATATCAAAAGTTATAATTTTAAGTGTTTGAAAGTGTATGAGGTCAAACTCATAAGTATAAGCTAATCGCATGATTAAATCATAACGATGAGCCACTCGCACATTTGAACCATACGTTTGAGCCAGTCACACAATTGGACCATGAGTATGAGACAGCCAAGCGATTTGATCACAAGACTGAACCAATCGTATGAATGGATGAAGGAGTATAAGCCAATCACACGAATGAAGCATACTTATGGGTCCAGTCGCACGATTGAAATTTAAAATAGTATAAATAAGGGGGTTAGTCGGTCGTTTCATTATCTCCCTTCAAAACTCTCATAAACCCCTCATACGACGACACTCTGCTGAAATTTTGATTAACTCATATTACTGCTTGATTGTGATCCTAATGTGTTTTCCACTTATCTACAAGTACTATGCAACTGAAATCGATCAAAATGAATGTCTCAATCACATCTTTAAGGAACGATAATGCTAAACCTAGAACCGAGACTAACTCTTAAGAATAGACAACTTAAATGGACACTAATGTGATTTAATGAAACTAAGTGCTATTTCGAGTCTCTGCAGTCCAAATGACTATAATTACGAAGTATAATGTCATGTTTTTGACAAAGATTCAAATCCATGGTGTTCAACAGTGAAGGATGCGAATGAACATGCTGATGAACTTCAGTTGCACGATTGAGCTGGGCGAATGATTTAATTGCATGAATGAATCATGCGTATGGGTTCAGTCGCACGACTGATTCAATGGCATGGCTCGGTGTACGACTAAGCTCAGACGCAAGCTCAATCGTACGACTAAACTCAATCGTATGACTGAACTTAGTCGTATGGTTCAGCCGCACGATTGAATCAGTAGATAAAAATCATTCAAACTTCAACTGTTAAGTCTAGTAACCAATCTAATGTATAGGTTTCTGTGTTGCAGAAACATGGCTGATAGATGGATGATGAGCACCAAGCACATCATCTGTGCTTATTTAGATGCTTTTTGAGGATCAAGTACGTTGGGGACATCAACGCTGGCATGCTAAACAAGAGCAACATGTGTCCCAGTTCAAGTACTAGGCACATGTGATCCTGAAGTGCATAGCCTTCAAGCATGGAGGATTTGACAAGATGTCCAACCAAATCCAGAATGCATACGTTGCATTGATGTTAAACCACCCGTTCAGTTGCTCTAACATGATGTTCTCCTACTTGATAGAGAGGAAGAAGATGATATTTTGGACAGAGATAGGAATAATGCTATGCAAATGGGTGGTGTTATGGATGACGTAGACTCACAAGAAGCTAATTAGGATATGATACTGAATGTTCAAGAGATTGATGCTCATTGGTTCAGAGAAAGATCTTGCAAGCTTATGGACAACATATTGATCCACAATAGAGCCAAAAGCTTGCTGAAGAAGTAATAAAGATCCTAGAAGAAGGTGATGACCATGAAGTTGAAACTAAGCTCCTGGTGCATCTACAGTGTGATAAATATAGCCTGATCAAGTATCTTTTAAGGAACTAATTGAAGATTGTGTGGTGTACACATCAGGCAATAGCTAAAGACCAAGAAAAGAGGAACTTGGAGAAAAGCATAAGAGAATTTGCAAGGGATCATACGAAGGTTTGTGAGCTATACTCCTAAGGAAGGTGAGATCATTCATGATCTGACAGACGAGCAGCTTGCTGATATGTTCAGATTAAATCCAGATGAAATTGTCCAAGATGCTCCGGAAGTTGATGTCTTAAGTGATGAGGAGCTATAGGATGTGGATGAAATAGAGATTGAGGATGTAACAACTGATCACTATCCTGAGTACACTGACCCTAACGACAATGTTATCCCCAACTCGAATGAAACTTTTGGCAGTGATACATTTGATAAGTTGGAGGACGGGAGAAGCGGTCATAGTCTAAACAGAGAAGGGAGATAGAGACTATCAGGGTATTTGACCCAATTTGGCTTACTAACTTATCTACTGATGATGCTTACACTTTATACAGGTGACCACTATTCTATGACATGTAAGATATTATACAAGCTCTACAGTTTCAACATGTTATACAAATCTTCTTCGCGTTTGAGATACATGCGGGAGTCACCAGAGAAGATAAGTACAAGAAGTTTCAAGCAAATATGAAGAATGTCAGACAATAGGATAAACTAGGTCCAAGGGGGAGCTTGTTGATACATGTGTTCCAAGTTTATGTGCTTAAATGTAAAAGTCATTCATGTCTTACATATGTGTAATGTAATGATGTAATGAAGTATGATATATCCCTTGATGTTTATTTATCTTTGATTCATATGTATGAATTTGTTATATAGGTTTGAGGTTGTTGTACACAATTTCTACGTCAATAATGATTGAGAATGTGTTCAATTTAGTCGGGTGATTATTCATGCTAATGGACCATACTTATGGACCATATGCATGAATGAATCATACTAATGAATCAGTCGCATGACTGAACCAGGAGACTGGATCAGTCGTATGATTAAGACATAAGATTGACTTAGTCGCATGACATAATCTTTAGTCGTACGCATGAATCAATCGCATGAGTCAGTCGCACGACTGAACCATGCTAATGGTTCAGTCGTACGAATGGCAGCTGCAAACCTATAAATACCACTTAATTCATGGAAAAACATGGGGATATATACTTTGAATATACATAAATCCTAGCCATCCAGAGCCTCCTAAATAGCCAATCCAACTTCATAGTTCGATCTTGATCGATTCCTACTCATTCTTAACGTTTCGTTCATTGTTATGTCGATCGGGTTATCGTTCTCACTTATTGGATCGCCAATCAAAGGATTCTCTATTATTTGATTTGGTTCATGCAGTATCCATTAGTACTCTGTACCTACATGGTCCTAACATGATGGTGAGTCCTAAATGTCCATACTCTGTAAAGAACTCCCAAGTTCTGTGATTGTTATGACTTTCTCCCCTTTTTGGTAGTATCACCCGTGTTGGACCGAAAGAACCAATGAGCCTGATCAGAGAAACCTCTAAGTCCCACAAGACATCACAACAGCTGAAGAAGACCTGATCAGCTGTTCTACAAAGTCTGAAGAATACAACTGCTGAAGTACGTCTGATGTACTGAAGACAAAGACTGAAGATCAACAGCTGAAAGACAAAGTCTGATGTTCAAGTACTGAAGACATCAGCTGATGTTAACAGCTGATGAAACAGCTGAAGAGGGCTTCTTCAGTTGTTGTGATGGTTTTTCTTCTTCAGTAGTTTTCTTTTCCTTTCAGTAGTTTGTTTACTTTTCTTTTCAGTACTTGTAAACAACTGAAGAGGTTGTTCTTCAGTTGTTGTAGTTTCAGTAGTTTTATGTTTTTCAGTAGTTGTAAATAAGATGTTTAACACTTAGGAACATTTGTAAGAAGATGTCAGTTGTTGACATCTTCAGTAGTTGTAAACATCAGTAGTTATAAAACGGTTACATGTCACTTTCAGGTGACATCAGCCTACGTCATTCTTTCCTTATAAGGAAAGATGACTCACCTGTAATCGTGCCTTTGAGGCCGACAATCTTAATGCAATATTCCTTTTGTCGGATATTTCTCTCTCTATAACAAAATTCTTTTATCGTTTTATATCAATTTTTCTTGTATGAATTTGTCTAATTCTGAGCTATTCCGCTGCTATATCTGTTCAATCGATTAAACCAAGGGCTGAGATTCTAACAAATGGTATCAGAGCGGGTTAATCATTGATCGATCTAACAATTGATCATTGAAACTGTTCAATCGCTCTAAGTTTAATCGAATTAGCAAAATTCGCAAGGATCTGTTATAGAGATTGAGAGTGTATCGCTTCTGGCCGTTTTATTTGAGGTTCTGTGTGGTTTGAGCTAAATTTATTGTGATTTTACTTGAATCTGTCTGATTTTCCACAATGACTACTTCTTCGAATGATCCTTTCAATACTGGATCCTCTACCAAGCCTCCGATCTTGGTGAGGAATGAGTATAACATTTGGCAGAGAAGATTGCTCCATCACCTGTCTGTCAATAGCTCAGGTTGTTGGACATCTGTGGTACATGGACCACATAAGCCAATGGTGAATGATCCGGAAACAAACCAGTTGGTTCCAAAGAAGAAGGAGCAATACTCGATGAGGACAAGAAGTTGTTTGAAATCGATGCAAAAGCCCATGGAATTTTGGCTATGGCTATTCCTAATGAGATTTACTCTGGGCTTCTGCATTGTGAGTCTGCTCATGACCTCTGGAATGCCATCAAAGAACAATTTGGTGGTACTGATGAGGTTTTAGCAAACAACAGGGAAATCCTCGCCCAACAATATGAGACTTTCTCTCATAGAAAGGGTGAGACTCTGACTCAACAATTTGAGCGGTTTTCATGTTTAATCTCTGAATTGAAAATGGTTAAACATGAATATACCAGGAGTCAGATGAACCATAGATTCTTAAGATCACTGCCTGAGAGATGGAACACATATACCATTGTTCTACGCTCAAATGCTGATGTTGATCGCCTATCTCTCATCCAACTTCATGGGAAACTGCTTACATTCGAGAGAGAGATAGAGCAGAAAAGGAAATTGGTTTCATCTGGCAAGCTCACTGAGGATTTTGTCCAAGGGAACACTGCCCTGATTGGACATCAAGAGTCAGAATATGCGTCATCTGAAAGCCAGTATGATGAGCATATTGATTTCTCTACAAACACTTCTGAGCCTGCCTTTGTGAGTGTTGATAGTTATTCTGCTGGTAGTAATAGTGACAATCTATGTTTCATCATGGATGATCTCAAGGGGATTGCTGATGATGACTTAGAAGAGATGGATATTTTGAGCCAAATGGCCTTGATAAATATCAGATCTCAGAAGTTCTACAAAAGAACTGGAAGGAAATTCCCAGGACTCTCTGGCAAAACCAAAGTTGGTTTTGACAAGAGTAAGTTGAAGTGCCATAAATGCCACAGGCTTGGGCACTTTGCAAGAGAATGTAGATCATCTGGATCTAACTCTCCTGCACCTTTTGTGACTTTCCCTGGCAATAGTCAACAAAACAGAGGGCAACAACCTGTCAATTCTGGTTATCATCATCAACCACAATCTCCTGCATATTTTGTTCCACAGGGGCCAATGCCATATCCATACCCCTGCTATTACATGCCACAACCAGGCCAGGTTCAAGCACCCACTGCTCAGCAACCACATGCACTCCCTGAGCCTCAACCATCCCAATCTCATCAACCTAATCAACTTCAACAACACAGCTTCTTCACACCAGGAGTTGTTGACTGGAGCAGTTTACCAGATGATGTGTCTGGTATGAACAACTGTTCTCAGGTGCTGGTCAACATGGTGGTGAGCATCCTTTTGGAAATCTAGCTCTCATGGCTTTGGAATCCTCTGATGGATCATCCTCAAATACCTCTTCAACACAGGTATCACAGGTATCCTCTGAGGCTAAGGCCAAATTATGTTCTGAAACTTGCATAGCAGCATTTGCCTCTATTAGAGAAGCAAATGTGGCTTTAATCAATAAAAATGTAGAGCTAGAACAAACAATTTCCAAAAATAAAGCTGAGTTTGAGTCTGTGCTAAAAGAGAAAACTGATGAGATTTACAAATTAAAATGCCAAATTTCTGATGATAAGGCTAGGGAGGATGTACTCTTAGAGAAGTACAAAGACCTCAAAGATACTCTTGCTGTCACCCAGGTAGAGTGTGATCGATGGGTACAATCTTGCAAGGGCTTTGAAATGCTTCTTAGTAAGCAAACAGCTTCCAATGTGAAGTTTGGAATTGGTATAATCACACTGCTCCTCCTACAGTTTTTGCTTCAAGAGCAGGAGCGGAATCTGATGGAGAAAGTAATGACCAATCCACCTCATCATGTGATTCACTACTTGATAAAGCACCATCAGTAGTTGAAGTCAGTAGTAATCCCTCTGTGAACCTATCAGCTGATATTGATGGTTCAACTGCTGACACTCACATGATCAATGAGTTGATCAACCCAAGTGTTATCCCTAGAAGTACTGAGGGTACTGGAGAGCAGGGGATAACATCTGGAGTTCAAATCCTAATGACTGACAGCACTGAAGAGAAGAAAACTGTCAGTAGGAAGGATTTGAAGCCTACTAAGGAAGTTGACAAGAAGGCAAAAAGTGCTTCTAAACTGCTGAAGAGCAAGTCTTCAGTAGTTTCATCTTCTTTAGTTGATGATCAACAGAAGATGAAGAAGAAACCATGTGAAATATGTGGTCTATTCAATCATCTCACAGATGATTGTTGGTACAAAAAGGGATCCAAACTCAAACAAAAAGAGAAAATTAAAGAAAACTTGGCTAAAATGAAAACTGAGTTTGAGTCCAAGTTTGTACCAGCAGCATCAAATCCTGTTACTCCTATGACAAAAAGAAATCTAAAAAGGAAGGAGTGCAACAGGCAATAGCTGAGGTTGCTCAAAAGAAGATGGTGCAACACAAGAACTCATCATCAAACACCAATACCAATGTGTCTGAAGAGCTGAAAGCTCTCTCCCAGAATCAGACACAGCTGGTAATGATGGTTCAACATCTGTTGGGAAGAGTTAACCAACTTGATGGCCCTGTGTTGAAACCCCAGAAAAGGAGATCCAAGCCGAAGGATTCCTCTTCTACACCATCTCCTTCACCTCAAGCTATTGTGTCCAATAAACCTGTTAGTTTACCATCTGTTGATGAGACCAGGCCCAAAACAAAAAGGTTTGGGTCTCCAAAACTAACTGATTGTTTATTTATGCAGGTTTCTTCAACATGCCAAAGTAGCATCTGGTATGTAGACAGTGGGGGATCTATGCATATGACTGGGAACAACTCACTTCTTAATGACTACTCTCCAGGAAGGAAGGGATTTGTTTCTTTTGGCAATGATGCAAGAGGTTACATCATCGGGAAGGGCTTTGTTTCCAATGGGGAAATAAAGTTTGATGATGTCAACCATGTGGAAAATCTCAAGTATAATCTTTTGAGTGTCAGTCAATTGTGTGACAAAGGCCATGTTGCCCTTTTCACAAGCCAGAACTGCAGGATTCTGTCATCCAAAGTTCTGAGTTTGATTGACAAGGTATTGGATGCTCACACTCTCCTGAAGGCCAACAGGACAGGAAGAGTGTATGCCTTAGATCTTTCCAAGAAAATTGATCTCAAAGGCCATCCTTGCCTATTTTCCAAGGCCTCTCCTCAAGAATCTAATCTATGGCATAGAAGGCTGGGACATGTTAATTTCAAGAAATGAATCAGCTGATACACCATAGTTTAGTAAGGGGAATGCCTATGAAGGAGTTCAAGTGTGAAAACAACTGCACTGCTTGTTTGAAAGGAAAACAGCACAAGGTTTCATTTCCACCTATTGAAGAACCAAAGTCCACTGCCTGCTTACAACTTCTTCACATGGATCTCTTTGGTCCTGTGAGAGTGATGAGCATGGCACAGAAAAAATACTGTCTGGTAATTGTGGATGATTACTCCAGATTTGTATGGACTTTCTTTCTACATTCAAAGGATGAAGCTGCACAGAAGATCATAAACTTTGTGTTGTATGCTGAGAAGCAGTATTCCCTCTCAGTCAAGTGTATTAGAAGTGATAATGGAACAGAATTCAGGAACAATACACTTGATGAATTCTACCTTTCCAAGGGAATAAAGAGACAGTTTAGTATTCAAGAACTCCTGAACAGAATGGAGTTGTGGAGAGAAAGAACAGGACCCTCATTGAAGCTGCAAGGTCTATGTTGGCTGATTCTGGACTGCCATTGACCTTTTGGGCTGAAGCTGTCAACACAGCATGCTATGTGCAGAATAGAGTGCTAATAAATCAGAGGTTGATGAAGACTCCATATGAAGTTCTACATCATTTGGCCCCTCTCATTTCATTTTTTAGAGCATTTGGGTGTCCCTGTTTCATTCTCAACACAAAGGATCAGCTCCAGAAATTTGATCCTAAGGTGGATGCAGGGTTTGTTGGTTATTCATCAACTTGCAAGGCATACAGAGTCTTCAACTGCAGAACAAAGATGGTTGAAGAGACTTTACATGTCAAGTTCAATGAATCTCCAAAGGACAAGATTCCACAAAGCCCTGTGGAGCTCTTTGATTTGGACATACTGCAATATGTTCCTTATCAATCCTGCTGTTGCTCCTGTCAACAGTTCACCACCTGGTGTTACTACTGAAGATGATGATGATAGTAGTAATCACCTCTTCAGGTTTAGTGATCAACTGCCTGAGTCCTCTAAACCTGATGCTCCTGTAGCTCCAGCCGCACCATCCACAACAAATGCTGATGAGATTTCTGCATCCTCAACTTCATTTGAGTTGCCACCATCTTCATGGTTTCAAGAATCTGCATCAACATCTGCTGCTGCTGAAGACCCTACAAACACTTGCACAGATTTGATTGTTTACCAAGAGCTGAAAAATCACCCAATATCTCAAATCCTTGGTGATATCAATGCTGGTGTCTCAACCAGAAGCCAGTTGTCCAATTTCTGCTTCTATGCTCTCTTCATCAGTCAGCTAGAGCCGAAGAACTATCATGTTGCTTTGAGGGACAATGGATGGGTTGAAGCCATGCAGCTTGAGCTTCTTCAGTTCAAGAAACAGCAAGTGTGGGAGCTTGTTCCTCTACCCCCAGGTAAGTGTGCAATAGGCACTAAATGGGTGTTTAGGAATAAAACTGATGAAAATGGGCTAATTGTTAAGAACAAGGCCAGACTGGTTGTGCAGGGGTTTGCACAAGAAGAAGGTATTGATTATGATGAAACCTTTGCCCCTGTAGCCAGACTGGAGGCAATTAGATTGTTTTTAGCCTATGCTGCACTCCACAATCTTAAAGTTTTCCAAATGGATGTCAAAAGTGCTTTTCTATATGGTACAATAAAAGAAGAAGTTTATGTGTGTCAACCACCAGGCTTTGAGGATAATAAGCACCCAGAATGGGTATATAAGCTTGATAAAGCTCTTTATGGGTTGAAACAAGCACCTAGAGCTTGGTATGAGACCTTATCAAACTTTCTTCTACAGAATAATTTCACTAGAGGCTCCATAGATAAAACTTTATTTATTAAGAAGGTGGATCAGCATAAGCTACTTGTTCAAATTTATGTTGATGATATTATATTTGCATCCTCTGATCCCCAATTGTGAGGATTTCCAAACCTTAATGCAACAGAAGTTTGAAATGAGTGCAATGGGAGAATTACAGTTCTTTCTAGGTTTGCAAATCAAACAAAAAGCTGATGGAATTTTCATTCATCAGTCTAAATACACAAAAGATCTTTTGAATAAGTTTGATTTACAAAACTGTAAATCTGTTCTACTCCCATGTGCAACACCACACAATTGGATGTTGATCAGAAAGGTAAAGGTGTTGATGAAACCCTTTACAGATGTATGATTGGTTCCTTGATGTATTTAACAGCTTCTAGACCAGATATTATGTTTGCTACATGTGTTTGTGCTAGATTTCAGGCTGCACCTAAGGAGTCTCATCTGATTGCAGTCAAGAGGTCTTTAGATATCTTTAGATATTGCAAGGCACACAATCTCTAGGCTTATGGTATTCCACTGGACATTCTTGCAAATTAGTTGCTTTCTCTGATAGTGACTATGCAGGATGTAAGTTGACCAGGAAATCAACTTCTGGTGGATGCCAATTCCTAGGCAACTGTTTGATTTCTTGGCAGAGTAAGAAACAAACATCTGTTGCTACATCCACTGCTGAAGCCGAGTACATTGCTGCTGCAAGTTGTACATCCCAAATACTCTGGCTTCAGAATCAACTTTTGGATTATGGCATTACAGAGACTAAGACTCCATTATTAATGGATAGTGCTTCAGCTCTTTGCATTGTCAAAAATCCTGTCCAGCACTCTAGGACCAAACATATAGAAATTAGACATCATTTTATAAGAGATTGTTTTGAAAAGGGTCTAATTAATCCTATGTTTGTGCCTAGTGCTGATGAGCTTGCAGACATTTTTACTAAGCCTTTGGATAGTTCAACTTTCCACAACCTGGTGTTAAGGCTTGGTATGCTGCAGCTAGAATAAGTGACAACTACTGATGATCTCAGTAATTACTGATGATCATTGGTAACCATGTCACATATAAGTACTGATGAGTTATTTTACCCTCAGTAGTTTTTATAACTACTGAAGGCTAAATGCTTTAAGTACTGTACTTTATCTGTTCTACACTACTGATGTAGTTACAACTACTGAAATCAGTAGAAACAGATAAGTACTGATGTCCTATGAAACAACTGAAAACAGCTAAAAGCTGATGAGTAAGTGTTGAGGACAGTATGAAACAGCTGAAAGGCTATGAATTGACGACAACTACTGATGAGTACTCTCTCTTCAGTAGTTCACAAACTGCTGTTTCTTTATAAACAACTGAAGCAATACCATGTCTTCAGTAGTTTCACAACTACTGATGACTAACACCAAGTCTTCAGTTGTTTACAACAACTGATGGCAAAACCACGGTCTTCAGTAGTTCACAACTACTGATGACTAATACCAAGTCCTCAGTTGTTTCAACATCTGAAGTCCAACTTGTCTTCAGTAGTTTTTAAAACTACTGATGCCTAAATCAGAGACTTCAGTTGTTTCAACGTCTGATAGTAAACACCATGTCTTCAGTTGTTTATAACTGCTGACCACACCAATACCATCAGTCGTTTCAAACGTCTGAAAGTTAATACCACGTCATCAGTAGCTTCAAATACTGATGACTAACACCAAAACCTTCAGTCGTTTCATAACCCGTACCCTATATATACCTGATCCCTCTTTCAGAGTTTTTCATTCTTTCACGACCTAACTTTTCAAAAGCTCTGAAAACCTTTCACCTTCATTAATGGCGACCATGCAACTCAAACCTCGACACAACTGTGTCGCGTACCTCACAAAATCGCCCTTCTGGACCAAATTTGAAAATGCTATAGATCTTATGGTCCAATCCCCACTAAAAACGGCTTTCCTTTTAAATCCAATCATTTATGCCGATTCGCTACGTCAGTTCTGGATGAATGCGACCGTTAATGGAGAATCTATCCATTCATCTATCAACTCGCATAAGGTGGTCATCTCTACTGCTACCATCCGCCAAATATTACTGTTAGATGATGCTGCCTACCCTGTTGGATATCCTAAGCGCCAACTTGATCTTTCCTTTGGACAACATGGATATCAGGGTGATCTTAGTGCTTCAACAATCCTGAAGAAACATTTTCCAGATGCTGAACGATTATTATTTCATATGGTAAATGTTTGCCTGGCTCCGAAGACTTCCTCTTGGGATCAACTGTCTTCCAGATGGCAACAGGTATTGTTCTCTATCCTTGAACAAGAACCACTAAACTTTCTGAAATAATTTTTCTTGAACTCAAGGATATGGCCACAAAACCACTTTCTAACCGTTGGATACTATATCCTCGGTTTATAATGGCCATAATAGAGAATCAGCTTTCTGCTGAGGGACTAGTTGGTCTGGGAGTCCCTGCTTTGGCTGTATTGCCGGAGGTATACTCCCGACACAACACTGACCAAACTCTCAAACAGGCTGCCAAGCTGCGCAAACCCACGCAGCTGGAACCCACAGCCTCCACCTCCACATCCAAAGTCCCCTCCAAACCCACAAAGAAGAAGCCTAAGAAAGCTACTCAGGGAATTGAGTCCCCTGTGGATGCTCCTGCTGCACCAACGCAGGTTATCTCTGCTGGAAATAACCCCCCAGTAGAGACTGTGACTCCACCAACTGAAGCCGCTCAGGTTTCCTCTCAAAAGGAACCTGAAGCAACCACTCAAAGGGAAGCCACAATGCTGGGATCCTCCTCACTTGAGGGGATTACCATTGAAGAGCACCACTTGTCCCGGGTGCACACTGCTTCCACACCTTCTCCTGATGCAACCGCCCCTCAAAGCCCTACTATCATTGTTGCAAAAGTGCTGACGCAGTTGCATTCCTCACCCCCCACCCAGACACCAATTACTACTGGGATAACCTCAACACCTGAGGGGGAGGATCACAATGCTTCTGTCAACCCACAGCACAGGGGTTATCATGTTCCATCTTCTAGTGTAGATAAGGAGGTGCGAACTTCTGGTGAGGCTGCCACTGCTCCTGACTCAGCAAATGACCAGGATGCAGTTGGTAACATCTCTAAGTCCTCACCAGCGGCAACAGCTGATGAAGGACATAGTCCTGAGGCTGGAAGTCCCCAGAACCGAGAACAAGGGGCACATGCTATAATTGATCTACACTCAAGGCATGTTCATTCTGACTTTGTCAGGAGGTCAGGTGATTCAGTATCAACTGATGATGACCTGAGCTTCTTCTATGATGTAGTTGCTCAAAACACCATTCTAGAGGATGAGGTTAGCAGACTCAAAGAGCTGCTGGCCAAGATGTCTCAGGATGCAAGTCCATCTGCCACCACAATACACCCACAGATGGCACCTTCTTCTGAAGGTCCCCTACACACTGAGCCAGTATATACTTCCAAGCCACCAGCCTCTGCTTTCGGCACTGATTCTCAGGAACAGAACCATCCTGATCAATCAGTTGCTACCCTTCAAAAATCCCTACCTCTCATCACTCCCATGATCACAGATATAGTGATCAAAGCCATTGATGAGAGGCTTCCTACAATAATACAACCCTTGGTGGAGGAGTTGGTGACTAAATCCCTTTCTACTGCTCAAACCCTTGCACCCAATGCAACCAAAAAGGGGGAGAGTCAGTTAGTTAAAGGAAAAAGGAAGAGGATAGATGGGGAGAAGGCGAAAGAATCTGAGGTTGTAAATGAGAAGGAGAAGGAGAGTGTGAAGGGAGCTGAAGTGAATGAAAGTCAAAAAGACTTTCATGTCACATATCAAAAGAGAAAAGGAGAGTCTGAGAAGGAGAAGGAGCTGAAGGATATGGTGAAAGAAGCTGACGCCAACCATAACCGTTCAATGGATAAAATCATTGAGCAGTTGTATAGGCAGGTTTTGACATCAAACAACTAGACTCCGAGATCAGAAGGATGGAAACAGAGGAGATCAATTCAGATGGGCTAGCTATGATGCCTTAGAAAGAGAAAGGCTGGAGATAATGATCAGATTTATAGCTAAATACTTGGGAAGATCTCTAATGGAAATAAGGGCCTGGACCAGGGACAACATCTTGGCAATAACCACCAAGATTTGTTCGTCTGAAGAATACTCCAAAGGTTTAGTGATTGAGGTATTGAATGAAGCTGGGGTTGGGAATCGAAAAGAACTGACAAAATTTACCAAAGCCTCCCTTACAGCCAAAATGCTAAAACAGTCTGAAAAGCCTCAATCCTCAAAATCACTATCTCCACAACCCACTAAAACAACTCTTTACCCTCTAAACCAACCATCCAACCCACAAAACCAAATCCTTACCCTAAAACCCATTGCCAGTGATGTACCTAGCCAAAAGAAAAGAAAGGTACTGAGGCCTGATGAAGATGAAGAGGAGGATGAAGACAGACTGCCACTCTCTGCAGTCATTACTTTGCCTAAGGCTAAACCAATGTCCATCACTCCTGCTTCTCAAATGCATGATGTAATGATAAAGATTGAAGAGGAACAGATGCAAAAACATGATGAGGAATGCTGAAAAGCATTGACAAAGCATATGCTACATCCTCTTCAATGATCAGCATGAAGAAAGAAGTATTAAGATTGTACACCCTTGCTAATACCTTTCAATACCAAAGGGAAAGAGTAAGGATATGGCCTGATCCTAGGGTGGCACACCGGATTGTCAAGAAAGAAATTCCTTCAAGATACAAGGCCAAGTGAAGAGAGTTGTCGACGAAGACATCACTGTGGTGCTTGTAGTGTCCCCTGGGAAATTGTTGAAGAGTTCAAGAAAGCCTATGAAGCCAAACAACCACCTCAAAAGATGTTAGAGAACAAATTATAAAGAAGGGATTGGTTTACAAACGACTTGAAAACTTCAAACAAGAAGAGCTCAACCTGCTCTTAGAAGGGACTCATCCAGATGAGTTTGCTTATAGACAAATAACCACGGTTGAGCTCAAGAATGGAAAACAGGCCAAGTACATATCTGAAGTGTATGGCCGAGAAGGATTATTTGATGGTGTGCCCGAGGTGCTGACAATGGATGAGCAAATCATGTTTTTAAGGGCTTACACCAGGGAATCATATAGGCTGATACACGGGAAGTAGATCTCATGGTTGGGGCAACAGCTCGGTGTCCAAGTCCCCAATACAGAGCTCCCAACCATATCATGCCAAACAGATCATCAGAGACTTCTTCCAGGCCGGTGCTGAAAAAGGGTCACTTCTCATCTGATCAAGAGGATAAAGAGACCAATCTATCTGCCAAAATAAGTGGGACTCGTCAATAACTTAGAGGTTTTGGCTGCATTGGTTCAGGGGGAGTTTGTTGGACCAAAAGAACCAATGAGCCTGATCAGAGAAACCTCTAAGTCCCACAAGACATCACAACAGCTGAAGAAGACCTGATCAGCTGTTCTACAAAGTCTGAAGAATACAACTGCTGAAGTACGTCTGAAAGAGTACTGAAGACAAAGACTGAAGATCAACAGCTGAAAGAAAAAGTCTGATGTTCAAGTACTGAAGACATCAGCTGATGTTAACAGCTGATGACAACAGCTGAGAGGGGGCTTCTTCAGTTTTTCTTCTTCAGTAGTTTTCTTTCCTTTCAGTAGTTTGTTTACTTTTCTTTTCAGTACTGTAAACAACTGAAGAGGTTGTTCTTCAGTTGTTGTAGTTTCAGTAGTTTTATTTTTTCAGTAGTTGTAAATAAGATGTTTAACACTTAGGAACATTTGTAAGAAGATGTCAGTTGTTGACATCTTCAGTAGTTATTAAACATCAGTAGTTATAAAACGGTTACATGTCACTTTCAGGTGACATCAGCCTACGTCATTCTTTCCTTTATAAGGAAAGATGACTCACCTGTAATCGTGCCTTTGAGGCCGACAATCTTAATGCAATATTCCTTTTGTCGGATATTTCTCTCTCTATAATAAAATTCTTTTATCGTTTTATATCAATTTTTCTTGTATGAATTTGTCTAATTCTGAGCTATTCCGCTGCTATATCTGTTCAATCGATTAAACCAAGGGCTGAGATTCTAACAACCCGCTTGTATAGGAGAGCTAGGAGTTAGGTCAATCACATCCATAGATTCTTGTGTTCCTAGATGAGCTTTCCTTAAAGGTCTCCTAGCTAGTTGTTCCCTGAAATAAATCTCAAGTAGCTATCATTGACCCAATTTTGTAAGTTAAGTCACCAGAGATTTCAAGTGACTAACCTTGGTGACTAGGTAAGTGCATGTTTATGACCGTTTTTGCACCTTTAGTCTCAAAGTCTTCACTCTCACCACCAGCATCAGAAGAATCAGAAGAATCATTAGGGAGATCCACCTCAGTGATGGGTGGAAGATGTTGGCTAGATATGGGAGAGATAGGAGCACTCATCCCTCTTTGAGTAGGGGAGGAGAAGAGTGACTCATGGTATTCACTGAATCACTTGTCTTCATCATCAAGAATTCAAGGATAGGAATAAGTGGTTGAGATCAAGAGGCTATGGATGGTAACTTTTGGTGAAGGTTGTTCACTTAAGTGTTAAGACTCAGAGTGAAGGCTTAAGGCTGATGGGCTAATGAGCTTATCAGGCTAAGCATGAGGAACATCAGCACTGATTCTTGATGAGATAGGAATGGTTTGCTCCTGAGGAGAAGTGGGAGCTATAGTGTCCAATTCTTCCTGTATGGGTAATAATATGGGGGCTTACATAAGCTGAATAGCCAATGTAGGGGTTTGTTTGGATTTTCTTTTGTAGGTGAGGATGATTTGAGGCTATTTAGGTGGTTGAGAGGTAGAAGGTTTGGGTTCAACACTAGCTTGTGTTGCTAGATTGTCACCTTGAGCAATGAACTCTAACATTTTGGGGACAAGGGTTGTTTTACCCTAGAGAAGCCAACAGTTGGCTTCTTTATTTATTAAATATGCCAGGCTTCATCATTCCCTATTTAAGAATATTACTTGTTTCCTTAACTATGAGCCCAGTTCACAGTTGAGAATGTATTGAACATATCTAGGAAACAGTAATACTCTAAGGTTCAAGTTTGGAAGTTGATTTGTACAGACAAACTGAGAGTACCTAAACTTGACCCCTTGAACCATTCCATGCATAGTGAAAGAGAGATTTCAGGACTATTTAAGAGGGGTTTTTTCACTTACAACACACATTGAGGAGAGTAATGTTTAGAACACTTAACAGATCAAATAGGGAACTAGTAACACACAAGAATGATACTTAGAACACATGCAAAGTATGAGACAAAATAAAAGAACAACACAAGTAAGTGGCTTTCAAGAATGCTATATATTGCTCTTAAGTTCTTTACAAGTTTTAAGCACATTCTTAAAGTTACAAAGACCTAATATACTTATACTACATCCTACAACCAGCCATGCTTTGAAAGCCAACTAGAAACATTTGAACTTGATAATAGAATCAAATATAAAGTCAAAAGGCAGATTTCCTTTTGACTAGTGACTGTGACATGCCATAGTTCATATCCTAATATATTACAAAAGGGATAAAAGTACATAAAGTAGAAAGCATAGACTCAAGACCTCAATGTACAGTTTACCAAAAGCATGGACCTTAACACTAACTAGTGAAAGTGGTAAGTCAACAGAGTTGTAGCGAAAAGTGGTCCAGCTTTATAGTAAAATACATGAGGTAAAAGCATGTATTCAAAAGTCTTCGGAAGATAATTTGTCTTCACTTCCAAGCTTTGGAAGACTTTGTGTCTAAAGCTTCAGAAGACTTCACTTTAAGCTTCGGAAGACTTCACTTTAAGCTTCGGAAGATGTTGGTCTTAGCTTCGGAAGATTTTACAGTCAGAATATAATCTAGTGCATGGTGTAAAAATTCCAAAGCATTTCTAGTTCTGGTCTTTAGTGCATGCATGTAGGAAGATGCAAGATCAATGAAGGTTATGCTCTTACAACACAAAAACACAATATGGAGAGTTGCTAAGAACACTTAACAGATCAAATAGGGATCTGGTTAACCTTTTATAAAGATGCTAAGAACACAAGTAAATATGACACGGGAAAAAAACACACAAGGAGTTGGTTTTCAAGATTGCAATATATTGTTTTCTCAAGTTCTATTACAAATGTTACAAAGCATATCAGAAAGTTACAAGTACTTAAGATACATATACTACATCTTACAACCGGCCATACTTTGAAGGCCAGCTTGATACAATTGACTAGACAACAAACAAAATTAAATATAGAGTCAAAAGGCAGATTGCCTTTTGACTAGTCACTATGACATGCCATAGCTTACATCCTAATATATTACAAAAAGGATAAAGTACATAAAGTAGAAAGTTATAGACTCAAGACCTTAATGTACAGTTACCAAAAGCATGGACCTTTTCACCAACTTATGAAAGTTGGTGACTTTATAGAGTTGCAGCTGAAAGGGGTCCAACTTTATGAAAAGTAAATCAGATAAAGCATGTGTTCAAAAGTCTTTGGAAGAAATCTGTCTTCAAGTGTTGGCTTTGAAAGACTTTGTCTTTGAAGCTTCGGAAGACTTCGTCTTTTCCTTCGGAAGATATTGGTCTTGGCTTCAGAAGATTTCACACTTAGTGTATTTTCTGATGCTGGTGTGAAACTTCCAAAGCATTCTACTTCAATTCACTTGTGCATGCATGCAGGAGAGACTTTGGGTGTTTGGGTTGCATCAGCCTTTACATTTAATACTTCCAGAAGACTTTGGATGTTTTAGGTGCATCAACCTTTATATAAACTTTACAAACTCCCCCTAGGCTAATGCTACCAAAACATATAAAGATCTTAGATGTGACACTCCTTATAATGATAATGACCATGCCATTCTTCATCAACTGGTCAGGATCACTTAGATTCTCATAGTATCTTCTCATCTGATAGAGATCATCAGAGGTAGATTGAACATGTTTTGCCATGTGTAGACATCTCAATACCTTGTGCAGGATCGGTGTTTGTCACTTAAACACAAGGTTTTCTCTCAAAATCACCTAGAATCACACTCGAGTAAGAATCAATAAGAGTTGATCACAATATGAAAAGTAACTAAGAACACAGAAAGATAATTTCAAGATACTTTTATATATTGATTCTCAACTCAAGATACAAAAAATCTTACAAGCAAATGATGATCTTTATGAGTTATAAGGAGAACCTATATATAATACTATCTATAGCCGGATATGCTTTGATACCAGCTGGGATCCTTTAGCTAAAGCCTATACTACAAGACTATAGTTAAGGTATCTTAGATAAAGTCTTATATGAGATGTGGTAGTCAGGACTTGTCCCTGACTTACCTTTTATCACCAACTAAAGATGGCAACTGTACTATCATGAAAAGGTAAACAGTGAATAAAGTATGGTCAACAACATGCTTCTTTAGGAAGAAGCCATGCTATATCAGAAGTCTGCAGTAGAGTGTCAGAGACCATACTTGTGTCCACTGGTTAGAGTAGTGTCTTCGATGGTTAAATGGCTTCGGAAGAGTAAGTACTTCCAAAGCCACTTTATACTTCGGAAGAGGCTGCTTCTTCCAAGACTTGGAGACTTCTTCTATTCATCATATTTCGGAAGTGGTCTTTACTTTATTCTTCTAAGTCTTGAACTTCAGAAGTATGCATTTGTCTTCGGAAGTAGAATTCTGTCTTCGGAAGTTGGACTTTTCCTTTGTCTTCGGAAGAACTCTACAACCTTCGGAAGTTCCATGACAAGCTTCGGAAGCCTTTGCATGTAGCACCAAAATAACTTAAGTGATTTAGTTTTGGTTGCATTAGCCTTCTTCTTGATCCAACAAACTCCCCCTAGGCTGATGCTACCAAAACTTCACTTATCTCGACTTCTCAAAACTTTCAGCACCAAGGAGAGCAAATATTTGTCTTTCTCTTGTTCTTCCCTGATGTGGTGCTGAGAAGCTTGTATAGATCCTGGTAGATAGGAAATCCAGTATGTCACCTTGGATAACATGTACCTTTGTTGTTGCCCTCTAAAAAGAGTTAGTTGATGGGAACTGTAATCATATTCCCATCAAACTATAGGTTCCAATTAGGACCTTCCACCATCTGTAGAAAGGCAGCATCTTTGGTGGGAGATCTTTTCTTGTCTTCCTGTCTTCTCAACTTCAACTTTTCTTCAATCTTTGCTTTTGCAGTTAGCTCAGCCAAATGAAGACTGCTGAGATGATTTCTGACAAGTGCAGCAGTTTCAGAGTTGGAGGGGTTGGAGAATGGTTTCTCTGCTAACTCAACAATGTCAAATCTGCTAGAGTGTAACAGAGAGGTTGCATTGAGTCTATGACTTCACCATTCTCTCTTTCCACAACAAAGTTGTGAGAAGGTTCATCGAACCTCCACTGGATTATCTTCCTTCTAGGCACAAGAGGCTGACTAGAAATCTTGTCCTCTTTTCTTGTATCGAGCAGAGTCACCGGTTTCCTTCTAAACTTCTTTTCTTCCTCATTTAAAGAGTCTGAATTGAGGCCCAAAAGTCTTGCAGCCTGGTCCAAAGTTCCTCTAGGAAAATCAAAGAATTTGTCTCTTGTGAGGGAACTTGAAGATCCGTCTACATAGGTAATGTTAATGGAGTCTTTCTAGACAGGAGACTTCGCTCAAAGTGGTGCAATTAGTGAGCTTCATTTTGATTGCCTTAAACTCCTCAAGGGAGAGATTTTGAGAAGGCTGAAGGGATGGTTTGGAGGGTGATTGGGTAGGTTTAGGTTCAGAGGTTCTGGCTAGTGTTTTGGGTTGGATTATGGGAAGTTTAGGAGGTTGAAGTGAGGGAGTGGTAGTGGGTAGTGATGTGGGTTTAGAGGTGAAGGGTTCAGGTTTAATGGTGAATGGTGAGGGTGAGGGTTCAAGTTGTGGTTGGGTAGAAGCAGTGAAGGTCATCCCTTTTACCCTTCTATACATCTCTTTCCTTTTCCCCAACTGGATGTCAGCCTTAATTTCACTGACAATCCATTGGAGTATCCTTTCAGACATAGGACCAACCTGTCTACCAGAGAAACCATGAGCCCGAAGATAGTCCTTCATCCAGGCCTTCTCAGTATGCTTCTTGGAGGCAGTGACCCTAGCCTCTTCTTCTTCTTTCTTCTTCTTCTCTCTGGCCTTTTCTTTTGCAGCCTTCTTCCTTTCTTTCTCCATTGATCCCGCTCTTTGTTGTAGAGCCAGAGGATCGTGTCATCGTTGTGTGGAGAGAGTTCTTGAAGATCAAAGCCTCTGGAGAGTAGGAAGTTTATCCTGTCTCTCCTCAGCTGCAATTCATCCTCCTTCTGTTTCTTTTCCTTTTCCTCTAAGGCCAACCTGGCTTCTTCTTCAAGTCTCAGCCTGGTTGCCTTCTCCAGATCCATCAAATCCTCTAATAGTAGCATGAGTGTTTCTTCATTGGCAGCTCCCATTTCAATGAGCTGGTCAATGATCTGCTCTCTTCTTTTATTGATGACAACATCCTGATTGGAAGCAGCTGCTTTTGTGCTGACAGCTAGCAACTTCTCAGTCTGAAGTCTTCCTTTCTTCTTAAGTTTCTCAATCTTCTCCTCTTCCTGAATCTCTTCCATAGTCATCTTCCTTTTACCTTTATCCTTTGAAGATCCTGACTGTGGTGGTTCTTGGAGAGAGGTTTCTGATTATGAGAGAGTCAGAGATGGTGTCTGAGGTGGAGGTGCAATTGGAAAGTCTTCACTGCTATTCAGATGCCATTTCCAGGATAGCATCTGTGATGATCAGTTCCTCGGACATTTTAAACAGTCCTTCCGCAGCTTCCATTTCAGCTTCGGAAGATTTAGCTTGTTCTTCCGAGGCTTTAACTTTAGCTTCGGAAGTTAAAGGAGATGCAGATTCTATCCCAACTGTTTCAGTTGTTGGGCCATCAGTTCCCATTTCCCCTTCGAATTGAATCTTAGGTTCCATGAGGACCTTAGGTTGACCAACTTCTTCCACAGTGGTAGAAGGTGCAGTCAACCTTTGAAGTTCTTCTGCTCCAAAGTAGATCATTGCAGCATCATGACTTGGCTGCTCAAAGGAAGATCTTAACAGAAACTTGGTGAAGAGTCTGTAGAGATCATTAAGCATCGTTGGATCAATCTGAAGAGTGACTTGAGATGTTTCAGGCACAGAGATGATGGGAGAGGAAGATGTTGAAGTGGAAGGACGACTCTGTGGTTCCTTGTGTGTTTGTCTTTGAACATTCTCCCCCTTTTTGGTAGCATCATCTTGAGAGCTAGATGAGCTGGAAGAGAAAGTCAGGGATACCTGAATAGGTACATGCCTAACAGACCTCTTTATTGTTTCTTAGCTAGTTGAGCCTTGAGATTGTCAATCTCAAGTTGCTGAGTGGCAAATCTTGCCTCCGAAGTCCTAACCTGAGATTCCAGGTTTGAGACTTTAGAAAGAAGATCTTGAATGAGGAGTTGCATGCTTCCCTCATCTTCTTTCAAAGAATCATGGGGAAATGAGGTAACATACCTAGTATGTTCAGCCTCACCACCAGATGTGGTTTCTTGGCACCCTGGTTTCCCATGCTCAATGTGTCTCTTTCAAAGTCATTAAAGGGCTCGTTGCTGTAGATTCAGTCTGAGAAATGTTACCACTATCCACAAGGTCCATTGAGGCACCTTCTGTAGTGGCAGCTGAATCTACATGAGTCCCCTCCACATCAGTGGGACTCACCTCAGTTGGTTGCTGATGGGGGCTAGAGATAAGGGATTTCTCCGGGCTCTGTTGATCTTGGAGAGGGTGTTGTAGATCAACTTCATTGCCATGGAGAGATGTTATCTCTTCATCAGTTTTAAATAAAAGGTCAGTGAAAGATAGGATGGGTAAACCTACTGACCTGTGACTTTGGTCAATGTCTACAGGCATTGAGCCTCTGGTGGGGCTGTCCCTTGTTGGTTGCTCAGGAGAGTATAAGGACTCATCCTGAGGGCTTTTAGCTTGGGTTGTGGGCTCATGGGTCTGAGACTGAGGAGACTCAAGACCCAAATTGAGGTCAAAAGAGAAGGATGGAGAAACCTTGACTGAGTGGGAGCCCTGTTTCCACTCGAGTCTTTTGGATTGAACAGGAGGGGCTTGTTCAATTAGAGTAGATTGAACAAGGTTTCGTTTGGGACGTCTCTGATAAGTGATGGTGATGGGTGGAGAAGGTAGTGTTGGCATAGTGGGGGTAGTTGCTGGTGTGGGTTCATCACCTATGGGGTTAACAAGGATGTCACCAGGAGCCGTTGGCTTAGTCATACCTGGAAGAAGTGCAATATCTCTTCCTGTGAAGTTGGTGGACACTCTCTTCAAAGTCTTGAAGATGGTCGGCCTCATCTGAGGAGGAGTCAGAGCAGCTGCACAGACAAGCGTGCTCTGGTCTAGCTCACAATTGATTATATGCTGGAGAAACCTGGGATACATGGAATGTGTCCTTCTAAATATTCCCATGAGGTTAGTCAGCATAAATCTTGAATAGTTGAATCGGAGGCATTTTACCAACCCATGAACAAGGCACCCAAGTTCAAATGGGATTTGATCCCATCCTCTGGATTTATTCGACAAGCAGTGAAGGACCACGTGTAGCAGGAACTTCCATTTGTACAAGAAGTTAAATTTGTAGACAGTTGACCTGATAACGTCTCCTACATATCCATTTGGAGATAAGAATCGTCGAAGTCTGCTTTGGGGAATTCCGTTGGAGCGCCCTCATCATGAAGCTCTAAATGCTCCCTGATGAGCTGTTCAGAAATGACCAACTCCAGGCCACAGATGCTCGATCGAATGACACGAACCCCGTTTAGGGTTTCAATCTGACCATTTGCCCAAAATTCAGACATATGGTTTGAGTAAATTGTGGGGTTAACAGTCAGAGTGGTGTAGTAGGAAGATTGGGTTAGGAAGGAGATGATATCTGAGAAGTCAACATCTCTTGATGAATCAAGAAGTGCAACTTGGTTGTGCTGAGGGTTGAAGGCCATTTGGAAAGTTGAATGGGAATGATTTGAGCTGGGTAAAGTTGAGTAGGAGAAATTTCTAGGGCTGTAAAGTTTGCAAGTAAGAAAGTGAAAGTGAATAGTCGAGATTATTTAAAATATTGTGGAGAGGCGGTAAGGGGGTTAGGATAAGGTGATGTGATGGTTTAGTGTATGAAATGACAGTGGCGGTAAGATTAAAAAGCAGTTAATAATCCGACATCATTAACAAAATTTTGCTTTTTACAGTGTGGGCCCAAGAATTTTACGTTACACAGTGAAATCTCTCTTCCGAGTGTAAAACATTTCCGAAGGTAACTTGTCTTCCAAAGGCAATTCTTACTTCCGAAGCCAATTTGCTTCCGAAGTTTACAGTTGCTTCCGAATAGAGAATTTGTAAGTTTCGGAAGTAGATCTGATATGCAATCAATCGCTTCTTCCGAGACCAAAAATTCTTCTGAGAAGAAGTTATCCTTTGAAAATTATGCTTCGGAAGATATGAGAGTGTCTTCCGAAGGTTAATTTCTCTTCGGAAGGAATTTACACTTAGAAATTTCAGAGAGAATTTCTTGTAACAAGGGCTTATATTGTATTGACACAAGACTTACATATTAAAACAGTTTTCAAAAGAGATTAGATTAGTCAATGTTTATCATCCCAATAGCTGTATGAGATACTTAAACATTTGTTCATCAAAAGCTTTGGTAAACAGACCAGCATATTGTTCATTTGAATCAACTTTGATTATCTTGATTAGATTTTTTTCATGAATGTCTCTAATGAAATGATACCTGATATCAATGTGCTTAGTCTTGGAGTGCTTCACCGGATTTTCAGTAATGGAGATAGCACTGTTGTTGTCAATATGGATAGGAGTACTCATAAAGTTGAATCCATAGTCAACATCTAATTTTGAATCCATAGCAGTTAAGCACAGCAGCTAGCAGCAGCAATGTATTCAGCTTTAGCAGTTGATGTAAGACACAGGATTGTTTCTTGCTTGCCATGAGATGATCCTTCCACCAAGAAATGACATCCTCCCGATGTTGATTTCATGTAAATATTGCAGCCGCCGTAGTCACTGTCAGAGTATCCATAAATATTGAAATCCTTGTTTCTAGAATACCAGAGACCTAGTTTAGGCGCTCCTTTGAGGTATCTGAGGATTCTCTTAACAACAGCTAGGTGAGACACCTTAGGAGCAGCCTGATATCTTGCACAATTGCAAGTAGCAAACATGATATCAGGTCTACTGCTGTAGATACATCAGAGAACCAATAATTGCCCTATACTGATGTGCTCAGTATCCTCCCCTCAAGGTTAGGACAAAGATTATGGTTTCTGGGTATGGGTGTCTTGGCAGGCTTGCCAATCCTTCATCTCAAATCTTTCTAAGATGTCAGAGACATACTTAGATTGATTAATGAAGAACCCTTCCTTCAGTTGCTTTACCTGAATTCCAAGGAAAAAGTCCATTTTTCCCATGGAGCTCATCTCAAACTTCTTCTTCATAATGGTCTCAAAGTCCTTGCACATTTGGCCATTGAGGAACCCAATATGATGTCATCGACATAGACTTGTACGAGCAAAATGTCCTTTCCAGAATTTCTAATGAAGAGAGTCTTGTTAATTGTACCTCTAGTATAGCCATTCTTCAGAAGAAACTGAGACTAGTCTCATACCACCACCCTAGGTGCTTGTGCAGCCCATATAGAGCTTTATCCAATTTGCACACATAGTTGGGTGCTGTGGATCTTCAATCTTGGAGGTTGGCATACATAGACTTCCTTGTCTATATCCCCATATAGAAAAGCATACTTGACATGAAGTTGGTATACTGTGAAGTCCTTGGATGCAGCATAAGCAAGGAAGATCCTAACTGCCTCAAGTCTTGAAACTGGTGCGAAGACATCAGTATAATCGATTCCTTCCTCTTGAGTGTATCCTTGAACCACAAGTCTTCCTTATTTTTAATGATCAAGCCTCTATCATCTCTCTTGTTTCGAAAACCCATTTGGTGCCTATGGTACTTGAACAGATGGTAGCGGACATAGGTTCCATACCTTCTGTCTCTTGAATTGAAGCAGCTCCTCTTGCATTGATTCAATCCAGCTACTAATCTTTTAAGGAATCTTTTACCTTCTTGGGTTCCATCTGAGATAGAAAGCATGAGTACAAGCAGACATTCCCTTGATGTCTGTCCTCTTGTTCTCACACCCTCAGAGACATTTCCTATGATGTTCTCAGTTGGATGAGTGTTGTGACTCCTAAGACAGGAATCACTTTCAGTTGCAAAGATAGATCTAGGTTGGACATATTCTACTCAGGAACTAGAACACTCTGTCCAGTTTTGTTTCAAAGTCATTCAATGAGGACTGATTGAATGAATGAAAACATCATCAATATTGGCTGTGAAGTAGTATTAACAGTGCCTGGTTCCTTCAAAATACTACCTCCTTTTGCCTGGTGGTGGTGGATCACCTGATGAGTTTTGAGGCTCAGTAGGTGACTCACTTGTTGATGCTTCACTATTCCTTGATATAGTTAAACTGTCGGATCTGTGAATAGTGGAAGCTTGATGTATTGCAGCACTTGGAGAATTTGGTCTAGGGCTGGGAAGCTCAACAGTTGATCATTAGGCAGCATCATCATCATCTTTTGAGCACCTATTCCAACTGAATCATTCTCACAAGAGGGTTTAGAATAGTTTGGAAACAATTCTAAATCAAAGATGTGATCAGGTCCATTCCCCCTAACACAAGGAGTGTGCTCATTAACAACTATATTGGATGACTCCTCAAATTGTTGATTCTTAATGTTGTATACTCTGTAAGCTTTGGAACTAGAAGAGTATCCAACAAAGATAGCATCATCTGACTTTTCAGCAAATTTGCTAAATTGTCCTTTGTGTTAAGTATGGTACACCTGCTGCCAAAGGACCTTAGAAAGCCAATGAACAGTGGCCTCTTGTTCCATACTCATAAGGGGTTTTTCCATGGGGCTTAACTACAAGAACTCTTCTGCACATAGCATGCAGTCCTGACTACCTCTCCCAGAATTTTAGAGGTAGCTTTGAATCAGCTAACATAGTTCGAGCAGCCTCAATAAGTGTCTTATTCCTCCTCAGCACAACACTGTTTTGTTGAGGAGTTCTGGGAGCACTATATTGTCTGGCAATCCTTTTTGAGTACAGAATGAGTCAAGAACGAAGTTCTTAACTCAGTCCCTTGATCACATCTAATTATTTTAACCTTGTGATCAATTTGATTTTCTATTTAAGAATAAAAGATTTTAATGTTTCAGCAGTTTCATCTTTAGTTCTTAAAAAGAATACCCATGTGAATCTTGTAAAATAATCAACTATCACAAGGCAATATGATTTCCTTCCAATGGCCATTATACTTGTGGGACCAAAAAGATCCATGTGCAATAAGTGCAATGGAGTAGTGATAGAGTTAACACATTTGGATTTATGAGGTGTCCTGTGTTGTTTCCCTTTCAGGCACGCAACATAGTTGTCTTTGAGAAAAACTCCTTTTTAGGCAAATGTACCAAGTTTTTAGCCAATTTGTTCATTGTCTTAAAATTTACATGACACATACGTTTATGCCACAATGTTGACTCATCACTATCAGCTTTGGAAAGAAAGCATGATACTTCATCCATTGGGGAAGCATTTTTCATATCAAGCTTGTACATATCCCCTTTCCTGGGAGATCTAAGAAGCACCAATTCCGGAGGAATTGTCATCCCTAGTTTGAGGATAATGCACCATGTTCTGTGAAAAGCATTTGGTGCTTTTGATCATAGAATTGAGAAACACTTAACAGATTGTGTTCAGCTGTTTGACAAAGTTAACTTTGTCAACTGTTAACATACCATTGGATATACTCCCTCTGCCAGAAATATATCTCCAGCCTCACCTCCAAACTAGACAGGACCTCCATCATAATGTTGAAATTGTTGAAGGAGATGTTTGTTCCCTGTCATGTGCCTGGAGCATCCACTATCTACAATCCATACATTGTTGTTCTTGTCAAATGGATGTTCCTGCACATAAGATGAGAATCAGTTTTGTTTGGAAACCCAAGCTTATTGGTCTTGGGTTCTTCTAAAGATAATGAATGAGTGAACCAAATGATATGCATGGGGGTTCAACAGAGGTCTTTGAGAAGAGGTTTGGGCTGCAGCATCTTCCTTGATCTTCCAGTCCACCCTTTGGCTGATCTTGGAGGATGAGCTTGTTGAAGCTTTTGCAGCATGGTCTTCTTCCGAAGCTTTTTTCTTTTCGGAAGAAGTCCTCACCACCTTTTCTTTCGAAGCAGTCTTCTTCTGGGATGGTTTCAAGGGAGCTTTCTTGTTCTTCCGAACCTTAGTAGCTTTTGCTTCAGAAGCCATTCTCCCTTCGGAAGAAGGAGTTTCTTCCGAAAGCAACTTGGCTTTGGAAACTAGCTTTCCCTTCTTCAACTCCAAAACCGTATGGAAGGGTCCAAATGCGAAACCTTCCCTGACTCCTTCTTTCCTAACATTATATGCATAATGTGTGCTTGCAGGATTGTAGTAACAATATTTTGCCATATGATTTTGTAGGCCACACATGATGCATGCAATGTTAGTCTTTTGGGGAAGTGAGGGTTGATGTTTCTTGATTTTCTTTTCTTCGTCAACAACTTTTCCCTTTAACTTCTGATCCTTTGGTAGGACAGGAATGCTGGTATTACATTCCTTTCTTGAATCAGAAGTACCTAACACTTGGAAACCAACTGACACAAAGACACCCTTCTGTTTGGGGTCAATTTTCAGTTTGGATTCAACCACTTTCTTAGCAGTTCTCCTAGCAGCTTTAGCTCTGCTTCTTCTGGCTTTGGTGGTTAGGATTTGATCATCATAGGAGGCGATGGGTTTATCTACCTGTTCCTTCCCTGTGGTGGCCACTATTGGTGCCTCATCCTTTAACTTTGGAAAGAAAGGGTCAGCAGTTGGAACCTCTTGCTCTTCAGTACCACATCTTGGCTGTCTGATAGACTCATAGGAATGTGGTGGAGCAATTTCATTGGTTCCCAACCCTTCTTTGTTCTGATAACAGAGTTTGGAATGGGAGGATGATGCAAGAATAGCTTGGAAGTTTTGCTCAGAGATAGCATGCTTCCTGGCCTGGGCTCAGCAGTGACAAGCTGGGCTTGAGCCTCAGACAATTTAGATATCAGACCCTTGATTTGAGTCTTGTAGTTGGTGTGTTCATGTTTGAAAAGAGATACAATTTTCTCCAACTCATCAATTTTCTTTTGATAGTCAGGTTCAGCTCTTTTAAAATCAAATTTTAGAATATTTAAAGACTCAATGTCAGATCTGATTTCCATATTGTAATCTTGATAGAGTTTAACTTTAGCTATACATGCTGGAGTGCAGAGATGTTTATATACTTGGGCATCATCTGTTCCGGCCATGAGAGCTTGAGCAGGAGTCACATCCTGCACCATGAAGCTCTAGTCAACTTCTTAAGCCATTGCGGCTGTCTCAGTTGACTTCTCAGTGGGCTTTGAGGTTGAGGGATGTGTGGAGGCCTGTGGGGTTCCCGGATTGGTCTTGGGAGCCTTGCACTCCCTTGCAAAATGACCCAGTTGGTTATAGTTGTAACACTTTGCTCTGGTCTTGTCAAACCCAAACTTGCTGGTAGTTGGGTTCTGAGGGAAGTGCCTTCCAATTCTCTTAAAGAACTTCTTTGCTCTGTAAGTTAAAAGAGCCATTTGCTGGACAATGTCCACGTACTCTACGTCATCTAGGCTGAAGCACTCAAGATCATCAAAGCAGTATTGAAAATCTCCTGAGTGTCCACCTCCTGAGACAAAGGCACAACTTTCCTGGAAGGAGTTGTGTTGAGCCTGTTGAGACCTTGGAGTCTCAGGGTAAGTGATGTAGGGACCAGATGAGCAGGATGGCTGCTGATAAGTCAGGAAGTGCTGAGGTTGTGGGGTTAATGAGCCTTCAGCAACCATTAAAGCGTTGCTAGCAGGAAGACTCATAGATCTGCTTGTTTGATGGCTCTTCATACTCTCCATCTCTAGACGGTATCCATCAAGGATGCCATAGAGCTCAGTCATGGAAAGAGTGTTCAAGTTTTCTGTTCTCTTGATAGAGACACAGTAGAATGTCCACTCATTTGGAAGAGCACTCATGAACTTTCTGGTGAGATCTCTAAGATCGGGAGTGATCTTTACAAACTGAAGGGAAGAGATAAGATCCATGTACCTGAAGTACTGCTAGCTCAGGGTCTCTCCAGCAATATGAGTGAAGTTCTCGAACTGCTGCTTCAGTGAGTCCTTCTTTGAGTCGTTGGAGCAAGAATGCATTTGAGCAAGTGCATCAAACAATTCTTTGGCAGTCTTGCAATGCTCGAACCCACCATAATAGAGTTCGGCATTGCAGTCATGAGAATAGTCATAGCATTACTATCGATGTCCATCTTCTTTCTGTCTTCATCAGAATAGTCCTTGACAGCCTTTTCTATCATGGCACCGTTTCCACCAGGTGAAGCCACCTTTGGCTTGTACGGTCCACTGACAATAGAGTTCCACATTTTGTTGTCTTGGTATCTAATGAAGCCTTCCATTCTTCTACTCCAAGACCTGAAGTTTTCAGGGGTGACGATTGGTGCTTTGGTCATTGTCCCAATTTCTACTTCAGATTTGTTGAGGGCCATTTGAGGGAGTGGGTGGTAGGGAGGAGTGAAAATAGGTTGATTTGGATGGTTAGATCACGCAATCAAGAGCTTGAGAAGCTCTGATACCAATTGCAGGATCGGTGTTTGTCACTTAAATACAAGGTTTTCTCTCAAACTCACCTAGAATCACACTCGGGTAAGAATCAATAAGAGTTGATCACAATATGAAAAGTAACTAAGAACACAGAAAGATAATTTCAAGATACTTTTATATATTGATTCTCAACTCAAGATACAAAAAATCTTACAAGCAAATGATGATCTTTATGAGTTACAAGGAGAACCTATATATAATACTATCTATAGCCGGATATGCTTTGATACCAGCTGGGATCCTTTAGCTAAAGCCTATACTACAAGACTATAGTTAAGGTATCTTAGATAAAGTCTTATATGAGATGTGGTAGTCAGGACTTGTCCCTGACTTACCTTTTATCACCAACTAAAGATGGCAACTGTACTATCATGAAAAGGTAAACAGTGAATAAAGTATGGTCAACAACATGCTTCTTTAGGAAGAAGCCATGCTATATCAGAAGTCTGCAGTAGAGTGTCAGAGACCATACTTGTGTCCACTGGTTAGAGTAGTGTCTTCCGATGGTTAAATGGCTTCGGAAGAGTAAGTACTTCCAAAGCCACTTTATACTTCGGAAGAGGCTGCTTCTTCCAAGACTTGGAGACTTCTTCTATTCATCATATTTCGGAAGTGGTCTTTACTTTATTCTTCTAAGTCTTGAACTTCAGAAGTATGCATTTGTCTTCGGAAGTAGAATTCTGTCTTCGGAAGTTGGACTTTTCCTTTGTCTTCGGAAGAACTCTACAACCTTCGGAAGTTCCATGACAAGCTTCGGAAGCCTTTGCATGTAGCACCAAAATAACTTAAGTGATTTAGTTTTGGTTGCATTAGCCTTCTTCTTGATCCAACACCTTGATCTCTGATGACATGCCATCTTTCCAGATTAGTGCAGATAAGATGGGTCTTCCTGTTGCAAGAGGAGCTGCTTGAATAGGAGTTGTTTGAGCTTCCTCTTGATGCACTTCCTTAGGATGTTTTGACTCATCCTGAGGTCTGGAGGTGGATGACCCTGTCTTCTTTTTCTTCTTAGACTTAGGCTTAGAGGTCATCCTTTTCCTCTTCTTAGAACTTTTTAACTGAGAAGACTAGCCTACAACACCATGTTGTTCTATCTTGTATTTCTAAGTTGGGTCTGCCTCCCTCATAGGTTTAGAAGGAGAGGGACGTTGACCATGCTGTGGATCAGAAGATGAAGCTTGCTGAGACTCAACAGGAGATTCTGGTTGAGTTGTCTCAAATGGTTCAACCTTAACCTCCACTTCTTGAAGGGCTTGACTAGTTAGGGAGTGTAAATCAATGAGCTCTCGTCTTTTAATCTTCTGCTTGATCACCCTTATATGCTCATCCATGGTAGATAGAGACATAGGGCCATGTCTCCTTCCGGAGGATCCATACAACTTCAAGAAACGCATCATCATCTGCCTATCATTAGACTTCTTTTGACTTTTCTGGATGATAGCTCTTGCTTTGGCAGCATCTTCCCTCGATTTCCTTTTTATAGCCTTCTGCTCTTTGAGTACTTGAAGTTCATCAAAATCTAATGATAGCCTTCTTTGGCTTCTGATTTGTTACTTTTCTGGATGATAGCTGAAACAAGTTAATCATTCCTTTTTGTAGCCTTCTATTAATCAAAATCTTAATTCTCTGTTCAAAAAAATCATTTGTAAACAACTTCTTTTGGGAAGGACAATTCACCTTCCTCATCATCCAGTTGCAGATGGTTATTGATGATGGCTGGAGTGATAAAGATTGTCTTTCCCTGCATTGTAGTAGACAATGCTTTCTCCCCATCCACGATAACCTCTTGGCAGGTTTTTGAAAATTCGAACAGATGATCCTCATAGAGAACAAGATCAATGGTTAGGGAGGTAAAGTAGTTTGACAGAGCCAAGAAGTGACAAACCTCTAAGAAACTAGGATCTTTCTCAGAGTTCAACAGAGCAACCTAATTGTGTTGCCTGTGAAGCTGCATGGAGAAATCAGGGTCGTTTTTGTGGTTTAGGTTGACCATCTTAGAAAGCTTAAGTATGAAGGAAACAAAGAAGAAAGGTAGTTTTAGAGTGAATTTAGGTTTTGCAAAGGTACAGAGGAGGAAGATAATGAAAAAGGGGGGAACCGTTAGATATATATATATATAATGGATCTTAGACAAACTTAATGAAAGAGGATATACTTTGAAATCTAGTTGTCGGTCCCACCTCTAAAAAGTAGTTTTCTTTTGCCCAAAAGTTAGTTTTCTTGGAAGTCTAAAATCTTCCAAAGGTAATTTCTCTTTGGAAGTTTTGATGAAAAGCTTCCAAAGCCAAAATAGTTTCGAAAGATATTCTAGAGATTTTTAAAAATTTTGCTTCAGAAGAGATAAATACTTGAAAGTTTTAGAAAAAACTTCCGAGAGTGAATTGCTTTTGGAAGAAATCTGTTCTTTAAAACATACAAGTATTTAAGAGAAAGTTAAGCTTCGGAAGAGATTTTGGAAATTTCTTTCGAAAGTATATTTTCAAAGTAGTTGTTTGTTTGGAAGACTTAATTTTCTTCCAAAGGGTTAATAACAATCTTCCAAAGGATAAAAGATAAAAATTTCAAAAATCGAAGGAATGTCTTATAAAAAGATTTTGTTCTCTCAGAGTAAAACAAGAGCTTATGTAAGTTGATAAAATAGACAACTTAGGACACATAAATATTTTAGAAAAAATATCAAAGTTAATCATTCTAATAGCGGAAACAAGATATTTTATTCTCTGTTCATCAAAATCTTCTGTAAACAAATCAGCATATTGCTCATTTGTGTTAACTTTAACTAGTTTGATTAATCCCTTTAAAAAGTTATCTCTAATCAAATGATACCTGATAATGATGTGTTTTGTCCATGAATGCTACACAGGATTCTCTTTGGTAGAGATAGCACTATTGTTGTCTATGTGGATAGGAGTCTCTATGAAATTTAATCCATAATCTAGCATATGATTCTGAATCCAAAACACTTGGGCAGCAGCTTGCACCAGCAATGTATTTAACTTCAGCAGTTGATGCAGAGACACATGATTGCTTCTTGCATTGTCATTAGACTACCCTTCCACTAAGGAATTGACATCCTCCTAATGTAGACTTTGCAATCATGTTGCAATGTAACGCCTGAAATAAATTTGAAATGAGACAATTAACAATAATGGGCCTAACCGAGATTTTTTAAAAGAAAATAAGCGGGGGGTGGAGTATGGACCGAGTAGACCTTGTGGGTTATGTGTTTGACGAGTTTAAGGTCCCGGGAACGCCCGCTATATATAAACGGATCAACTTGAGCCACTCTTATTTCCAACTCAACACCAATTTCTAGAGAAAGAGAGAGTGTAGGGAGAGAAAGTGGAGAGAAGTGGTGATTCAAGGCTCAGTTGATCCAGAGATTATAGATCGGTGTTCGTGGGCATCCAAACAACAAGAAAAGACCAAGAATCCATGTAAGAAACGTTGTTTAATCTATCCTTTTAATGTAAACCCGGATTCTAGGGCTTGGGGTTTTTGAAAGTGACAAAGACTCGCCCAATACTTATGTTTTTATGTAAGAAAACATGTAGAAAGCTTAGATATAGTTTCTTGGGTGATAAACCAAAGTTTTGGGTGTAAAAGATTGAAGTTTTGGGTCAAAAATAGGTTGGTTCGTAATTTCAGCCCGTTTTGCGAACTGGGTGTTCATCCAGCGAAATTGTGTAGTCGTCTAGCGAAATTGTTGATCTTCCTATGAAACTATAGTTTCACAAGTAGTTTCATAGTCATGGTCTTCCAATGTAAGTTGGGCAAAACTGGCAGCGAAGATGCCAGCGAAACTGCTGGTGAAACTGATAGCGATACTGCTAGCGAAATTGCTAATCTTGCAGCGAATTTAGTAGCAAAATTAGGTAGAAATTAGCTCCTTTCAGTGTTAACTTATCTGCAGGCTGTGTTTTGTGACCCTTGCTTAGAAAGATTGATTGAGAAGCTACTCACTGAGTCCAGGTGAGTTCTAGATCCCCTATTTTAAAGGCTTTATACTAGTTTGGGGTTGGAAATGCATACCAATATACGATTTAAATGACCAAGATTTTAAGAGGTTTAAACAAGAAGATCAATTTTTCTATAACAAAATGTGATAGCTGCCCCTAGGACCCCGCTGTCAAGGGCTACCGCCCCCGGACCCCCGCTGTGCCGTGGTGGGTCGGTAATGTTCTATGATGACTTGTGCTTGCTATGCATGTGCTTGTGTATGTGAATGAATGATTCATGATGTTTATGATGACGTGTGATGGTATATGTTATGTATGATGATGTGTGACGACACTATGCTTATGTATGATATGTTTCTTTATGTTCCTTATTACGTATTATGATGTGACTTTACGTGGTGTGATTATGATGGTGAACGTAAATTATTATCTTAATAAAGTGAAAGATTTAAGATAATGAAAGTGGAACATAATGAATGAATGAATGAAAGTCTTGCAAGAAAATGAAAAGAAGTTCACAACTCATTGAGAGTTGTTTGCTCAACTGTGTGTTTACAACATGCGATCTTGGCTAACTCTTAAAGGCTCCCACATAGGGGGAGTTAGTCTATTTGACTACTCCATACATTTGATATGTGTGATATGGGATCCTTGTAGCTTAACCCTCGATGATATGGCTTTGTGCTCAAGAGGAGGGTTAAGAATACGATAGGATCTAGATAGAAGTGAAAGATAATAGATGTCTGAAAAGTGCGATATGTATGAAACGAATGATGAAGGAAGATAATAAATATTACCTTATTGAACGTATGATGTGTGATCATGTGCGAAAGAAAGAAAATCTTTTAACGAATGAAAGGTAATATGATGTTTTTGTAAAACTATAACTCACTCAGCAACACTGATTTTTATGTATTTTCCTGTTGGTAGGTTATGATTCCTGAGGATGACACGGGGCAGCTACTTGGCGTTTTTTGGATGGTATCCATTGTTTAAATCATGATATTTTTGCACTGTAATGCGAACAAACAATATTTTGTAACGATTATGAATGTTGTATTATTTTGCAAAAGCAATAAATGAAATGATTTTAAATTATTCCATTGGGTTGTTTTAGTATACTTAAATATATGTTTTATGTTTTATGTGTGATGATTGACCAACTCTAAGCATCCCGAGAACATGGCTTACATATGACCACCATAGTCACTATCTGTATATGCATACAGATTGAAGTCAGAATTCTTTGGATACCAAAGGCCAAGTATTGAGGCACCTTTGGGGTATCTTAAAATTCTCTTGACAATGATTAGGTGTGACATCTTGGGGTTGGATTGATATCTTGCACAAATACATGTAGCAAACATGATATCAGGCTTGCTAGCTATGAGGTACATAAGAGACCCAATCATAGCCCTGTAAAGGTGTTCATCCACACAATCCCCCTCAAGATCAGGACCAATGGAGTGGTTTCTGGTTATGGGTGTCTTAGCAACCTTACAATCAGTCACTCCATAAAGAAAAGCATCCTTGAGATCAAGTTGGTGGACCTTGAAGTTCTTGGATGCAGCAAAAGCTAAGAAAATGAATAGCTTCTAGTCTTGTAACAGGAGCAAAGACATTTGTGTTGTTAATTCCCTCTTCTTATGTGTATCCTTAAACAACTAATCTTGATTTGTTTTTTATGACAAGTCCTTTATAATCCTTCTTATTCCTAGAAACCCATTTGGTTCCTATAGTATTGTTCCCTTGAGGAAGAGGACATAGGTTCTAAACCTTTTGTCTTTTAAATTGAAATAGCTCCTCCTGTATAGCTTCAACCCAATTTCCATCCTTCAAAGCCTCATCAATCTTCTTAGTCTATCTGGGATAAGAATCAAGAGTGAAGACAAACATTTGCATCATGGGTTTGTCCTTTCGTTTTTACCCCTGAATCAACATTTCCAATGATGTTTGTGGTAGGATGAGACTTATGAATCCTTAGCTGAGGAATCACAACCAGTTTCTTAGAGAGATCTAAATTAGAAAAATTTAGATATGGCATTGAGTTTTCTCCCACCACAATAGCACGCTTATCAAGTGAAACTTGATCCAATGAGTGTGTAACATCATTAATGTTGTCTTCAATGGGATGATTGTCAGCATCTAGTAATTCTTGATCACTGTCTCCATCACTATTTTCTCCTACATTTGAAGCTCCTGCATATGAGTTTTGTGCCTCTAAGCTAGTATTTGATGGCACCTCAGATGTATCAGTTAAATTTGTCATTGTTGTGCTAATGGGTTCTCCATTTGTAGGGCTACTTACAACTAGAGCTAAAGTTATGTGGGTTGAAGGTATTCTCAGCTCAAATCTTGGATCATGATCACCTGTAGGTAGTATATGTGTAGACCCTAAAACATTCTAACAAGATTTGTTAAAACTATTGGTAACTAAACAGTTGGTAATATATGAAGTTTATCTCACACAAATTTAATGAAAGAGGATAAACTTTGAAATCCGGAAGTCAGTCCCATCTCTAAAAAAGCAATTTTCTTTTTCCCCAAAAGTTGTTTTCTTGGAAGTATAAAATCTTCCGAAGGTAATTTTACTTCAGAAGTTTTGTTCAAAAGCTTTCGAAGCCAAAATGACTTTGGAAGATATTCCAAAGTGTTTAGAAAATTTGCTTCGGAAGAGATAAAAACTTAAAAGTTTTAATAAAGCTTCCAATAGTTAACTACTTTCGAAAGAAAATTGTTCTTGAAAACATACAAGTACTTAGGAATATTGTTAAGCTTCGGAAGATATTTTGGAAATTGCTTCCGAAGGTAAATTTTCTTAAGTAGTTATGTGTTTTGAAGACTTCATTTTTTTCAAAGGTAAATACATATCTTCCAAAGAATAAAAGAACAAAAGTTTCAAAAATATAAGGAATGTCTTCTAAAAGAATTTGCTTCCAAATTAAACAAGGGCTTATGAAGGTGATAAAAATACACAATTTAGGACACACAAATTTTAGAAATAATATGAATAGACAACTATGAACCCGCTTCACTTGAATTCCTAGAAGAAAATTGAGTTCTCCTATTGCTTTGATGAAGAGAGTTCGTGTTTATTGTTTGTCTCTTGGTTTTGGTTTTGTTTCCTTCCATCAAGAACATGCTCGGATGTCTACCGATCCAGCGCCTTCACATAGAGGGAGGTTAAGTAAGTTTTGTTGAAGTACACATCTTGACATCCTTGATCTCTAGTGACATACAATTTGTCTGGGTTTGTAACAAATGCCCAATACAGGATGGGTGTCTCAAAAACAAGAGGCTCTACAATGAGCGGACTTGTTGAGCAGCTTCTTCTTGATGATCCTTAGGATGTTCTGACCTATCCTGAGGTGTGGAGGTTGATGCCTTGGACTTCTTCTTCTTCTTTTTATTTTTCTTCATCTTCATCTTCATCTTCATCTTCTTCCTCTTCCTTTTCTTCTTCTTCTTCTTCTTTTTCTTTTTCTGTCCCTTCTGATGGCCATCCTTTTCCTCTTTTTCTACCCAACTAAAAAGGCTAGCCTTGAGTAAGAGATGGTTCTTGCTTGTCCTTCTCAGTTGGGTTCTTTTCCTTCACAGATTTAGAAGGAGTGGGGCCAGGACCCTGCAGTGGATCAAAAGATGAAGCTTGTTGAGATGCAACACTAGATTCTAGTTGAGTTGTCTCTTATGGTTCAACCTTGACCTCAGCTTTAGGTGCAGCTTGACTTGGTGGAGAACGTAAGTCAACCACCTCATCCTTCTTGATCTTCTGCTTGATCACTCTTATGTGCTCACCATGATGGATAGAGACATTGGACCAAGTCTCCTTTCGAAGAACCCATATAGCTTCAAGAAGCTCACCATATTTTGTCTGTTAGCAGACTTCTTTTGATTTTCTTAGATGGTGGCTCTTGACTTTGTAGCCTCTTCCCTCATCTTCCTCTTAGAAACCTTTTCTCTTTTAACACTTCTTGCTTAAGCTGTTTGAGGTATTCAAATTCTATATACTCATAGGATAAGAGAAGTAGGTATGCTCTTTCAGCCAATTCATTTAGTTCATCCAAGTAAAGATAGATGATTTCATCTATGTTATAGTTCCTAGACCCTAGATAGTTTAATCTAGCTGCCCTCAACTCATCCTCTTGAGTATTGGCCTTGGGTCAGGCCTGATTGAAGCTTCCAAAAATCCAAGGGTCTCACTTAACCTCTCTCCCCTTGCCTTCCTCTTCTTCTCTCTCTTCTCATCCTCAATCTCCTCAGTGGTCATCTTTCTCTTCTCTTTTCCTGTCATTGGCTTGTGTGATTCAGGGTGGAGAGAGTTTTGTCATTCATTGCTTGGTGTAGCACTTGAGCTCTAGTCAAAAGGAGTCTATGAGACACCTTCACCAGCTGGTGCCTTACTAAGGGTACTAGGTGATGAAGCAAATCCTGTCTTAAGGTTCATAGGTTTAACTACTTGGCCTTCAACCAAGGTTTCCCCTTCAAAGCTAGTCTTAGGGTCCACCTCAGTATCAAGTTGACCAACAATCTTGCCTACTAGCCTCTTTCTATATAATTTGGTTCTTTTTTTGAACTCTTCAAGCACCCTATCTTGAATTCGTCCAGCTAACCTTTCAGCTTGTCTGTTTTGACTTGGGTTGGTAAGTGACAAGTCAACTAGATAAAGGCTCTCATAGCATCTTAGATTTTGAAAGTTGAAAAGTTCTTGATTCCCCTGAGCTCTTGAAAGTACAAGGGCTCTTCTATTAGCATCATACCTCCATCCCACTATAGGACTTTCAGTAGGATAGGATGGGGTAGACATAGACCTTAGTATGCCCTCCTCATATAAGGTTTAAATTAGGGCATCCATATCAATTTGGGCTTAAGGAGGTTGTTGAGTATGGACAACTGCAACTAAGGGGGGTGAATCCTCTAGGTCCATACTCTGGGTAGTACTCCCAGGTTTCGTGATTGTAGGCCCAGTAGCTCCCATCCTTGTGCCATCCTCAGCATCATCATTCACTTGCCAACTATTATGTATAAAAGTCAGCTTTGCTGAGTGAGTTCTAGTTTTAGATAATATAAGAAAATATAAACTTTATCCTTCTTATAATGACCACACATACATCATAATACATAACATTTCTCAAGTCATAATAAGCATGTTCATTATCTTTCATTCTTTCATTATCTTTCACTTCATCATAATCAAGATTGCACCCAAGAGCCCTGTTTTGATCGACAACAAATATCATCCCCTATCGGTACACATAAATGCAGTAGCTAACCCTCGACAATTGATTCACACTGCAAGGCACAAAGACTTCTCATGAATACAGATCCATCATCATACATCAGACCCACATAAGTGAGGTCTATCATAGTGCTTGCAAGACTTTTCATCATCATACGGGCCCGGGTAACATTCATTAAGTTCCATTCTTCATTAATAATATCTTCCACTTTAATATACAATACTTTACTTATTAAGTACACAACATTCCAGGTATAATCCACCATAAAATATAACTGACCCACCACGGGATAACGGGGGTCTGGGGGGGGGGGCAGCTCCTGACAACGGGGTTCTAGGGGTAGCAACCCCTAGTAAGGTCCAAGGGGCAACAACCCTAGCTAGGACCAGGCTGTATCTCCTAATATCTACGGGCAAACCCTGCATGTATCTCTTGATCTTCTTGGATGCAGGTGTCACCATGTCTGGCACAAGTCTTGCATGTTCATTGAACTTGAAGTTGTACTCTTGATGAGTCATGTTCCCGGCCTCTAAATACAAGAACTCCTTCTCAATATTCTCGAACTCCCGGTGGGGACAATACTCCTCCAACACCAACTCCTTCAATTCAAACCACTTCATTTTGGCTATCGATTGTTTTCCCTTAGCCTGGACAATATTGTCCCACAAGCACAACACCGAGTCAACAAAAGAATGAGTGGAAAATTTCACTTTCTAGTCTTCCCGACACTCACTGATGTCCAGTACAGTTTCCATCTCTCTAACCCAACAGCAACAATAGCATTGCCGTTACTATAGAAGGTCGGAAGCTTGCACCTTTGAAATACCCCATAGTTGCACCCCTTAGTAGTCTCTTTCTATGATCCTCTTCACTGTCATCATCATGAACTATCACCTTTGGGTTTGATGGCTTCTTTTCTGATTTCCTCAATCCTCTCAGTGGACTTTTCTGAATTCTTCTCATTTTTCTTCCCTTTTTTCTCAGCTTTCTCCCCATCCTTGACATCTTTCGTCACCTCAGTCACCACTGAGGGTAAGACATTTTGGATAACATTGTAGACCTCATCAGCAATAGCCTCCTTCACAGTAGATTTAAGGGTGTTGGGGTTGTTGGACCTTAATCAAAGTAGTTTAACCATTTAAACTTGAAAACCACAGCAGATTAAAACCTTAATATTATCATTTGTAATCTGAAAATCAAGGCTAATAACATATCATCAACAAACCCAAAGACATAGGATCATTTATATGTGTTTGAACTAGCTACCAGCAACAAATAACAACCATAATATGACATACAAACTACCTTTTGTATGCTGCTGAAAAACATGATGAAGGATGAAGAATATGAGCTTCTTGAATGACAAAAACACCAAGGAGAGGTCTCCTCAAGCATCCATACCCACAAGCATCAAGCAAGCACCTAGTTGCTAGGATTTGAGCACAAAAATCGCACAAAGAAAGCTACTGAAAACGATTTTCAGCTTCTATTTCTTAGAGTTGCTGTAACGATTTTCAGCTTCTATTTCTTAGAGCTGCTGAAACGATTTTCAACTTCTATTTCTTCAATATTGAAGAAGGAGAAAAGCTCTTGAGGATCTTGCATGTGAGAGAGAGAGAGAGCTAGATGGAGAGTGTGTGTGTTTTGTTTCAAGAGCACTAATGAAAACAAAAGATTCAACCCCTCTTAGGGGCGGCCGAATCCCAAATGGGGTTTGGGTTTTCCCCCCAAGACTCCTTTTTTTTTGTTAAACTAGTAATTTTAGATAGTTATATAATTAATCTTTTAGTTATATAACTTATACACACACTCCTATTATTTGATGTTATTTAACTAACTCAAAATAACATTACAAACAATACTTATGAAAAAAATATCCCTATAAATTGTTCAATCTCATAAGAAACTTATTTAGAAAACCCATTTGCTAAATTGGTGTATTTATTTAACTGCATGATCATATCATCAATTAAATATTATTTGGTTCTTGCTAAGCTTGTTATTGGGTATGACCCGACTTGGATCATAACGTACTAACCACATCAATGTTCTATGTGAAGTGCTTATTTTCTATGAACCCCTGCAACAAATTGCAAAAAATAGTTCCACATCCGGTATCCAATACCCATGTGTTTGAAGAAATAACATTTAAACCAATGTGAATTATGAAAGTTGTACCTTAGGTGTGCCCAGCATCCCTCTTGTTTCTTAACTCTTTGAGATAGGTTGGACAATTCCTTTTCCAATGTCCTATCTCTCCACACTCAAAGCATGGATCGTTCTCCGTTACCTTAGGCTTCTTAAGCTTAGGTTTTGGAGGTTCCACTTTAGCCTTTCCTTTGATGTACCCCCTTTCCTTTGACAACATTTGCCTTGGGATCAGGTAATGGCCTTTTCTTATTGCCTTCCTCATTGATCAAGAGAATAGGTAGAACCTTTCTACCCATCCCTGCCTCAACTGTTTTGAGCATTGTGTGAAGTTCACCAATGCTCTTGTCCCATCCGTTCATATTGTAATTCATTATGAACGTCTCAAACCTTTTAGTCAGGCCATTAAGGATCAAATCCGTGGCTAGCTCTTTTGAGATGGGACAATTAAGCCTCTCGAGGCGATCAACGTGGCTTTTCATCTTAAGTACATAAGATGATACCAATTGGGTTTCTTCCATGCGACACGCATGACGCACTCGAACTGTTTCGAAGCTCTCTACCCTAGCTTGTTGAAGGAACATTTCCTTCAACTGGGTAATTATTTCATATGCCCCAAGATGCTCCAAGTCCTTTTGGAGTTCGAGAATCAAAGTTCCCAACATGAGGCAGGAAACCTGCTGGAATCCTTAGTGTATTGAAGCCAATCGTCATAGGCCTCAACATCCTCAGGGTCCGGTGGGTTAGGAATAGGATCGTCAAGGACATAGGCCTTTTTCTCTTGCTTCAGAACAATTCTCAAATTTCGATACCAGTCCATAAAGTTATTATGGTTAAGACGATCCCTTTCTAAGATGGTTCTCAGTGATAGGGTAGGGGCGGTCGGGGTGGTAGCATTATTGTTTGCGGCCATTTCTACAAAATTACAAAGTTCATTTTAGTATTTCAGAAAAATTGCATTTTAATTATTAATACCCTTTACACGTCTCATAGACAATTAATAATAAAATCTAGAATCCAACGTTACATTTAAATGATGGTTAGGTGACCTTTATCCCATTATTTAATTAACAAGGTAGTCAACATTTGACAATTGCAACCTATTGCAACTTCTAGCTTTATGGGATCGGTTAAACATCTTATGTTTAGTAGGCATGTAAAATCCCATCAACACCATTGTACGCTATGCTTCGGTGACCCTATACACATGGCTTCCAATTCGAGTCGTCCTACTTACACATACGTGTGAGTTTATACATACAAGTGGTTAGGTGACCTTTATCCCACAAGTATGTCAAGCCCACCTCAAACACACAAGTTCCCTAAAAGTGGTTAGGTGACCTTTATCCCAAAAGTAGTTCTCAAGTGATTCGAGTGTCGTGTAAAAGGATGGTGTTAAACTTGTTTCCAAAGGGATTTAAGTTTCCATTAATTCTAGTTATGAAAACTCTATGTACCTTGTATTCGCATGCTTTCAAATACATGGTACCCTATGGTTCACTTTTAATAAAACCTCTTTTATTTTGAAATCGTTAATCCTTTTAATAACCTTTTATTAGTCACTTAATGATTATGAACCAACAAATTCAGCTTGTTATGATAATTTATTTAGATTGTTAAGCATATCCATATATCAAACAATCAACATAAAATGAATAATCAAACAAGCATATATCAAACACCACATGTGCATAACCATAACCACTATGTTGACAACACTTGTTTGCCATCACAAGTGTTGTCATTTGGTCTTTCCTAAGGGTTGAACACAACACAAAGATGAGATCTCCAAAGACCCCCACTTGAACATGCATCCAAATGCTTCAAGTCCTTCTCTTTGTGCATCTTCTTTTACAAAATTTTATATCCTAATACAAATTTTCTAATAAAAGAAAACACACTTAATCTATCTATTACATTGCCATTGAATGAATAAATAAATTACATCCAAATACAAACACAAAAGAATAATATTACAACCCATTATGAATGAAATCAACCAAAACAAACATCCATTCAAAACCAAATCAACACAAGGTCAAGGCTAGGTTATGCACCAATATGAATCATCATACAAGAACCAAATATTTCCCCATATGACCCTAAATTTTCAGCCAAAATAAACCAAGAGTTTAGGGTCTTTTGTGCAAACAAAACACAATCAACCATTTGATATCTTTCTTTCAAGGTTTAATCACAAGCATGTCAGATATAACCTTGAAAGGTTGGGGATTTATAACATCATCACAAAAAAGCCCCTATAAGGTTGTTAAAGCCCCATAAAACCAATTTTACAAGGACAAATAAAACTAGTCATCCACATATCCGGCTCTAGATGCCAATGTTGGGGTTTGTTGGACCTTAATCAAAGTAGTTTAACCATTTAAACTTGAAAAACACAGCAGATTAAAACCTTAATATTATCATTTGTAATCTGAAAATCAAGGCTAATAACATATCATCAACAACCCAAAGACATAGGATCATTTATATGTGTTTGAACTAGCTACAAACAACAAATAACAACCATAATACGACATACAAACTACCTTTTGTATGCTGCTGAAAAACATGATGAAGGAGGAAGAATATGAGCTTCTTGAATGACAAAAACACCAAGGAGAGGTCTCCTCAAGCATCCATACCCACAAGCATCAAGCAAGCACCTAGTTGCTAGGATTTGAGCACAAAAATCGCACAAAGAAAGCTGCTGAAACGATTTTCAGCTTCTATTTCTTAGAGTTGCTGTAACGATTTTCAGCTTCTATTTCTTAGAGCTGCTGAAACGATTTTCAACTTCTATTTCTTCAATATTGAAGAAGGAGAAAAGCTCTTGAGGATCTTGCATGAGAGAGAGAGAGCTAGATGGAGAGTGTGTGTGTTTTGTTTCAAGAGCACTAATGAAAACAAAAGATTCAACCCCTCTTAGGGGCGGCCGAATCCCAAATGGGGTTTGGGTTTTCCCCCCAAAACTCCTTTTTTTTGTTAAACTAGTAATTTTAGATAGTTATATAATTAATCTTTTAATTATATAACTTATACACACACTCCTATTATTTGATGTTATTTAACTAACTCAAAATAACATTACAAACAATACTTATGAAAAAAATATCCCTATAAATTGTTCAATCTCATAAGCAACTTATTTAGAAAACCCATTTGCTAAATTGGTGTATTTATTTAACAGCATGATCATATCATCAATTAAATATTATTTGGTTCTTGCTAAGCTTGTTATTGGGTATGACCCGACTTGGATCATAACGTACTAACCACATCAATGTTCATGTGTCTTGGGCATAAAGAATCCAACAAAGGGTGGCTGATCCCTCCTCCTCTGGGTCACTATGGAGGTCTGACTCTTCGTGAACAATCTCGGGAGCCTTAGCTTTGCTCCGGGTGACACATGGCCCAATAGTACACCCAACATGAGCCTCAGGTTGCCTTCCCAGATTTTCTACTAGCCATAACTAATTCCTATAAGATTCAAACACCAAAATGGTTATTCAAGATAATTGCTCAGAGCATTATAAATACGGTAAGTCCTTAACTATAGTGGCCAAGTGTGATTAACTACTTACCTTACCCTCCTGTCCTTAACAATCACTATCCTAACACATATCAGTATTGAAATCCATAAGCACATAAAGCAAATAGCACGCGCACAAAGTCCCGAGTTTTACTTGAAAACTTTGACCTGATGGAACGTAGCTACTTGGGTAGGCATCCTTCTTTTGGTTCCATTTTCAATTTAAGTTTAGTTTTTTGAACACAACTTACCCAACTCTCTTAAATTTTGACTCAGATACCAACTTGTAAGGCCCCATTCATAGGAAGCCACATACTTGGTTAATCATAGCATAAAATCACTTTATAATCAATACATTGCAGCAGAATTAATAAATATTCATTTGAAACTTGTAGATCATATTGTATGCATTCATTTGTCTCTTAGATGGAATAAAAACATTGTACTTTGATTTATGTTAAAGTAAACGATTTCATAAAAACAGATGCCATTCCTCGCCCGCCAAGTATGCAAGACCGTTTGAGGAATGGTAAATCACTTTTTATCATAATGAGAAGAGTGTTTAGAACACTTAACAGATCAAATAGGGAACCAGGACTTTGGTTATGATATTATGAACACAAGTAAATAAGAGACATAAACTTTAGAGCAACAAATATATTTAGTTTTCAAGATTGTAGTATATTGCTTCTCAAGTTCTATTACAAGTGATACAAAGCATGAGTGTAAGTTACAAGGACTTGAGACACTTTATAATACATCCTATAGCTAGCATACTTAGAAGGCCAGCTAGATACATTTGATCTAGACAACAAAATCAATGTAGAGTAAAAAGGCAGATCTGCCTTTTGACTAGTGACTATGACATGCCATAGCTCACATCCTAATTGTTAGGACCGTGTACGGATGGAGTACTAATTGATTTACATGTAAACCAACTCAAATAGTGTGGAATCCTATTTGATTGGCGATCCAATCAGTGAGAACGCATGTAAAATTGATCTTAGAATGAATCTAAATGTTAAGAACGATTGCAATATGAATCTGTGTGATCTATGAACTTGGAACAGGGTCTTTAAGGTCTCTGGACGGCTAGGGTACGAATAGGAGTCGAAATATTGAAAGTGTTCGGTTTTTCCACATATTAAGTGGTATTTATAGGTTAGGGTTAGTCAATCGTACGACTGGACCATTAGCATGGTTCAGTCATGCGACTAAAGCATGCGACTGAGTCAATCACACGATTGAAGGTTTAGTCGTGCGACTGATTCATCCGTATGTCTCAGTCGTGTGACTGATCTAGTCTCCTGGTTTAGTCGTGTGACTGGTCCATTAGCATGAAGTATTCATGCGTATGAACCATTAGCATGGTCCATTCGCATGAAACTTCATACGACTAAGTTTGAATATGTTTCTCAATCATTACTTGACTAAGATCTATTCAAACAACCACAAACCTATATAGTTGGTTCAATATGCGTTAATAAATTATAAACATTGAAACATACACTGAAACATTTAACATTAAGATCATCAATCACATATTCTGTTTCATTCAACTCATACATTTCGTTTACATTTAGGACATGACATACATATTACATTAAGATCGTAAACTAGGTAGATCTGTATCAACAAACTCCCCCTTGGTCCTAGTTTTCTTCATCGTCTGGCATCCTTCATTAGCTCGTCAAACTTCTTATGCCTCTCCTCGACTGTGACTCCAGCATGTATCTCGAATGCAAAACAGAGTCTTATCACGTTCTGAAACTAGAGGGCCTGTACCATATCCTGCGTATCATAGAATAATGGCCACCTGTATAAAGTATAAACATCACTAGCTGACAGGTTGGTTAGCCACATTGGGTCAAATATCCGGATGGTCTCCACTTGGGGCTCTTTCTGCAAAACTATGACCACTTCTCCTGTTCTTCAATCATAATACCATCACTTGAAGTGGGGAGTGAAGTCCTGTGGCATTTCCCTCATGGGAATCTTTGACATAGTGCGTGAAGGACTCCACTTCAGCATCATTTTAGGTTTCCTAGTCCTCGGGTCCACCTCCGACCTTCGAATATATCTCGTAGGTTGTTGAGGCTTGAATTTAACCCATCTAGTGTGATATTATTTCTTCAACGCAGCTTCAAACCAGCCTGACATCTTCCGAGGCTTGGGCTTGGCTTTATGATTTCTTGGCCTCCTTCTCCATCATATCTAGTTTAGAATACATATCACTGTAGAGAGTATCCCCAAAATCAGGAACCACATTTCCCTCTCGATCAGTATATTCTGGATAATGCTGTGTTGTGACATCTTCAATCTCTATCTCATCCACATCGTTGAGCTCGTCATCACTAGTAACATCGACGGTAGGTGCATCTTTAACCAGTTCATCCGGATTTAATCGGAACATCTCTGTGAGTTGCTCATCAGTGAGGTCGTGAATGATTTCTCCTTCTTTGGGATTGTAGCTTACTGACCTCCTGACAATCCCTTGTAGATCAAGTATCATAGTGAATTAGGACTTGATCTACTACAGGTGAGCAACATCTTATTCATCCTGCTGAGATGGTTGATCTACTTGATTTAAAACATGTAACACATCATTCATTAGTTAATAATCAAGACAGTTAAATAATCAAATATATACAATAACATTTAGTACATAAGTTTAATACATGATTCAATTACATAAAAGTTCAAAATACATAAATATCTAATCATTACGTTGATCTTGAATCATGGGTTCTTCAGCTGGTGGTGGTGGTGGTAGTGGATGCAGAGTAGATGGGTGGTGAGATATGTATGGATGGTGAAGAGGTGGTTGTAGTGGTGACAGGTGGAGGTGTGGTAGTCATGGTGGGTGGAGTGGTAGTAGTGGTGGTGGGTGGAATGGTGGTAGTGGTGGTAGTGGTAGAGTAGTGGTAGTGGGTGGAATGGTGGTAGTGGTGGCTGTGGTAGAGGTGGTAGTGATGAATGTAATCCTCCTCCTCTTAGTCTTCATCCTATGGGGCTATCCTTTTTCTCCTCATGCCCTTTGAGGAGGATGCTCCCCCTAGGATGCTGCTGGGCTGATCAGGGGCATAAGAGGGATCTGCAGCAGTCTCCCCAGACTCGCTAGGGCGTCCTCCAACCTCTCGAATACCTCGGTCGGTGGCAACCACCCTGCTCCCCACATTACGAGTCAAAGGCTCCTCGTCTGTCTCCTCCTCCTCATCAGGACAAAAGTCCTGATGGAAACCAGCTGACTCTACTCCACCTTGGGTGGATGATGGAGATGCTATATCAGCAGTTGGGGCCCTCGATTGGGCGGGCCTGCATTTCCACCATCACCACTATCATCATCATCGGAGTCATCATCCGAGAGCACATCCTGCTTGACATCCGAGTCACTGTCCTCATGGTGCCACTTCCTCCTAGCGGGCGCCACATAATCCTCTCGGGCCAGATGCCGAACAATCTCCTGACAGGGGCTTCACTTGTTCCCCTTGCACACCCTCATGCGGCCCGAAATGGTATCATCCATCACTTCAAGCACTACTGCGTCCTCCTTCTCTTTAGGAAGCGACGGTTGCTTCTGATCAATGATCATCTGAATAAATCGATGGTACATACAAAACCCCTCCTTCCCCTTCCCCTCAATGTTGTCCATCAGATAGGTGATGATCATCCTAGAGACGCTGAACGGGTGGTTCAGCACTAACACTACATAAGCGTTCTGGATCTGATCGGATAGCTTATCGAACCCTCCCTTACGCGAAGCTATGCACTTGAGCAACACATGGGCGAGGTACTTAAACTGGGGGCACACGTTGCTCTTGTTGAGCACACCTACATTGATGTCCCCAGAGTACTTAGCCCTCAGAAAGCAGACTCGGACCGTAAGTGGATGTAATCATGTGGGGCAATCAGTGTCATCTCCAAACTCTAAAACAGTCCTGAGATCATCCTCTTTGATCTTAATGGCATGGCCAAATATTGAGCTCCTGATGAATGGGACTCAGAGCATCTGTCCACAATAGTGCTTTCCCAGAAAGCTTATTGGACTGAGCGATATGAAGTACATGGTGTCGAGATGGCTTGAAATATCCTAGATCTCCGAAGGAATGTGATGATGCCCGCGAACTCTGCAGCATTCCTGGATGTCAAATCCAGGTGAGCACATATGTTGTGCTCAGTGCTCATGGTCCTGCGACTCGTTATCTGTTACAAAATATAAATAAACATTAGTGTGTGTAAATGACTAACTATTTGAATTTCTTAAATTGAATCTTTCTGTTCTGTCATGCGGATGAACTGTGTGACTGAGGTTTAGTCGTGCGATTTAGCTCATACGCACGACTGAGCATGCGACTTGGCTTAGTCGTATGCTCTACCAAGTGGTTGAACTAGTCGTGCGATTGAACTTATTCGCATGTTTCAGTTGTGCGATTGTGCCATTCACCCATCTCAGTCGTGCGATTGAATTTCATCAGGGCGCCTATTCACATGACAGACTGTTGGGTCATTCAAATTCAAATTTTGAGCAAATCGTAATGTTAGACATCATGGAATAGCTCATTAGTCTCGCAAACACCCAACCTAGCTCCTAATAACCTTTATTTTCACAGTTAATTTAGTTTTATCAGTTTATTGCTAAACTAGTCTCGGTTAGTTTTAGGGCTAAAATTCGAGTGTCGTGGGCATAGATTGTTGAATCTTTGAGTGTAGAACATCACGCATTACCTGGACAATCGCTGGAAATCATTAGAATACAACAAGTAGCAGTTTAGAGCAATCAGAGGAAAATCGGGCAGAGGTTCGTTAAGTCGTGCGAAGCGTGAGCGATTGGGGTGAATAGGGTTTGCGACCGACTCCTCCTCTATTTATAATTGGTTTTCTCCAGTCGTGTGACTAGACTTAATCGCACAGCTGGTTCATGCGATTGAGTCTCATTCGTGCGACTCACTCAATCGGTCACACTCAGTCGTGCGACTGGGTTTCAGTCGTACGACATCCCCATTCGGTTGCTTCCATTTGTGCGATTGTTCATTCTCATGATCCAATCACATGAAGTTACCAATGCTGATAGTCCATCGCACATTTGGGCCATACGTGTGGCTTAGTCGTGCGATTGGGCTCATTCGCATGTCCCAATTGTACGGCTGGTCCATACTTATGGTCCAGTCGTGCGAATGGATCATTTTTATAATTTTGACTCTATGAACACTTTAAATTTATCCATTTTAACACTTAGTAAAACATTACAAGCATTCGATCATCTCAAACATGATCGTTTTTAACTTTGGAAACATTTGATCACCTCAGACGTGATCCTAGTAACAGTAAAACATTTTGTCACCTCAGACGTGACCCATTTGACATTTGAAAACACATGTGGTCACCTCAGATGTGACCCTTTTTAAGTGATTAAATTCCCACATAAAATTCCACTATATAGTCCGACTATTAAAACTAAATTTGACTAAAGATTTAAACAAAATAAAACAGCTATAACTTAAAGATAAAATTGAATGTATTTTTGTGATTTTGTGTGAGGTGGTAATTTTAAGATAGATATCTAGCAGATTTCTTTCTAGAACAATACAGCTTCAAGTTATTGTGACCATAACTAGAACGATTCATTATGGAATCATACAGGTAATCAAATCATTCAGGACGTGTTACCAAAATATTTGATGCTAGATTCTTGTTTTCATCGAGAATCATTAGCAAGTTTAGGAAATCATACTAGTACTATAAGATGCACACATTGATTCGGACTTTCAAGAATTGCCACCACGATGATTATTAGTATACTTGTCCACTTAAATCCGTACACACACTTTTGACACAGATTGGTGATTCATTAGGTTTAAATATTTCAACCAGCATTTGTGGATCCCACGCTTATATGGTAATCAACATTCCTTAGGAGATTTTTGAGCGGTCTACAAGTATTTTGACAAGAAGAAACTATTCTTAGAGCTTTCAAAGAGAAGCCAAGCCTCAGGTCAGTGCCACCGCACAACATAGAGGCGGCAAACAACAATGAATTCTAGAATATCTAGGTTATGCTTATCCTCAGGTCAGTGCCACCGCACAGCAGAGAGGCACACAACCTATCTTCTGGTTAGAGCATATATTTTTTTCTTTTTGCACATAACGCACCAACAACATTTGTTATTAGCTTGATTGCTTTTTTTTTCATTTTTTCGTGCTTTGCTATTTTTGTGGTCATCCACACACATTTGTGGTGTTTATTTGCTCGTCACCCCTTATTGGAAATAATTGATTGTGTTAACCAGTGATAAGATGGGAACCCATAGCTGGTTGAACAACTTTAGTTTGAATTGTCATCACCAACGAGGTCTAATCATCTACTGTGCTGAATCTACCGACACATCATGTAGTTGTCTAACAACCTCGAGATCTACTTTCTTTGTGTTACCTTAGTAGTAGCCAGTTTTACTATCATTTTTCCTGTTATATTACTCAGACTTCTCAGACTTATACTTTAAATTTCGCATCTAATCCACTGTAAATCTTTTAACGTCCCAAATTCTTTGTTCCCGTGTACTATCATTTTCCATAGTCCTTGCATCAGTATCATAGATACGATCTCATTTCTATCAGCTAGCCTGTCCTCCTCCCTCGTGATTTTTTGTACTGAAATTAGAACAACTAAAATTAATACTAACTTCTTAACCTGTTTTCCCCTTAACATTCTAAAACCAAAAATCGTTTTGCAGTTTTTTAATTTTATAAGACAGGAAATTAAAAAGAATAAATAAAAAACTTAAAATAAATTAAAATTAAAACACAGTGTCAGACTACATGTTTTCATCTTCTGAGATTATGTCACTTTTCTTTTTCACGCCATTAACCTCTAAGAGATATAAAAATCTCATTTTATCAAAAGCTTTTGTATAGAGGTCGGTGTGTTGAAAATCCATATTAATTTTAACCACATCGATTAAATTTTTTTCAAAGCAATCACGTATAAAATGATATTTAATCCCGATGTGTTTGGTTTTAGGATGTTGGACCGGATTTTTAGTTACAGCTATCGCACAAGAGTTATCAACATATATAGGAGTATTAGAGAATTGCAAACCGTAATCCCGCATTTGCTGTTGAATCTAGATGATTTGTGAACAGCAACTTGCGGCAAAAACATATTCGACTTCATAGGTTGACAGAGCAACCGAGGTCTGCTTCGTACACTGCCAGGTCACTAATCTCCTCATAAGAATTGACATCCTGCTGATGTGGACTTGTAGTTCATTTTGCAACCGCCGTAATCCGAGTCATTATACGCTGTAAGCTCGAAGTCATCATCATAAGGATACCACAATCCTAGTGTTGGTGTACCCTTCGGATAATGAAATATCCTTTTAACCCCAATAAGATGGTTGACTTTTGGATTCACCTGATATTTGGAGCATAGACACGTCACGTACATGATATCAGGTTGTGAGGCTGTGAGATACATGAGGGATCCGATCATTCCTTGGTACATGGTGGCATCAACCAGATCGCCACTTTCGTCAGGTGCTACATCGTGGTTTGTAGCAAGAGGAGTTCTAGCTGCCGAAGCATTCTCCATATCAAACCTACTGAGAATATCGCCTACATACTTGGTTTGATGTAGGAAAATTCCTGTAGGTGTCTAATCTTCGTGTAATCCGAGGAAGAACTTCATTTCTCCCATTGCAATCATTTCGAACTCTGCTTTCATTACCGCTTCAAATTCTTTACATAACTCTTGTTTTGGATATGAAGATTATGTCATCAACATAGATCTATACAAGCAGAAAGTCAACATCTTTTTCTTTGATAAACAGTGTATAGTTAATCACTCCTCTTCGAAACCCATGTTTCACAAGATGAGTGGAGAGTTTATTGTACCAAAGAGGAAACTCTATCATCCTTTCTTCTTGAACATGGGTATCAAAGAGGAAAGATTGATCAGACTCTCTGCAAAAAAGAAAAGGATAAGAAATGTTGCTGGCCCAGATTTATGTGGATGATATCATTTTTGGCTCTACAAACAAGCTTCTCTACAAGGATTTTGAAGACATTATGCAGTCTAAATTCTAAATAAGTACTAAGGGTGAACTCACATTCTTCTTAGGAGTTCAATAATCAAAATATGTGGGAAGAATGTTGAAGAATTCCACTTTACAATTGTAAGTCCATCAAAACTCATGTTGATACTAAATTAAAGATTGCTTTAGATACTGAAGGCAAATAAGTGGATCAGACTCACTATCAATCTATGATAGGTTCACCTATGTATCTAAGAGACAGTAGGCCTAACATTATGTTTGGTGTTTGTGTGTATGCAAGATATCAAGCTGATCCAAGGAACCAGATGCTAATGCTGTCAATAGGATATTTAGATATCTTAAGGTGTTAAGATCATCGATCTACGTTTGATTGATTAGAGAGTATAGCAGCGGAAATCAAACAATGAATTAGCCAATTCACAAGAACACAAAAGATATTCAAGGTAAGAACAAACGGTTATAGGCAGAGAGAATTCAACAAAATATATTTCATTCAATATTCGCTTTCGTGGTAACAGAATGTCACACATACAATTAGGTCAACACCTCTTATATAGGAGATGTGACGTCTGCTGATGTCACTTGATAGTAACATCTAATAGAATTTATTCAAACTACTGATAGTTAACACAACTACTGAAGATGTCAAACAGCTGACATCTTCTTACAAAAATGCTAAGTGTTAACTATCACTACAACTACTGAAAAGAAACTACTGAAACTACAACAACTGAAGAACATGCTCTTCAGTCGTTTTAAAAATACTGAAACGAAAAGAAAACTACTGAAAGGAAACCATCACAACAACTGAAGAGTGCTTCTTCAACTGTTGTAACAAACTCTGAAGGCTTTAGTACTTGTACTTGAACTTCAGCTGTTGTTATCAGCTGATGTCTTCAGTCTTTGTACTTCAGCTGTTGATCTTCAGTACTTTGTTCTTCAGCTGTTGATCTTCAGACTTTGGCCTTCAGCTGTTGAAGTCTTCAGTACTTTAGTCTTCAGCTGTTGATCTTCAGACTTTGTTACAACAGCTGATCAAGTCTTCAGCAGTTGTTGTGATGTCTGTAGGACTTAGAGGTTTTTCTGATCAGGCTCATTGGTTCTTTTGGTCCAACAAACTCCCCCTGAACCAATGCAGCCAAAACCTAATAAACTTATTGAAGATGTCCCACTTATTATGGCAGAAGGATTGGTCTTTTTGTCTTCTAGATTAGCTCAGAAGTGACCCTTGTAAGCACAGGCCTGGGAACAAGTTTCAATGATCTGTTTGGCAAAGTATGAATGGGAACTCTGTCTTAGGGAACTGGACACAGAGTTGTTACCCCATCCATGAGATTTACTTCCCCACTATGAGTGTGTATGACTATCTTGTGTAAGCCTCAAGGAAGGTAATTTGTTCCTCCATGGTCAGCTCTTTAGCACCTCCTTCAAATAATGATTCAGGCCCATAGTACTCAGATAGGTATTTGACTGTTTCCCATTCTTTAGCTCCACAGTTGTTATTATTCTATAAGCAAATTCATCAGGGTGATTACCCTCTAGGAACAACTGGAGCTCATTCTTTCTGACTTCTTCAAGCCTCTTATATACTAACCCCTTTTTCACTATTTTATTTTCAGCATCTTCTGTGGGGTTTGGTTAGCTTTATAAGCTTTCTTGAAGTCCTCTAGGATTTCCCAGGGTGATACTACAAAGACAAGGGAGATCACTTCATCTACAATCTTTTTCACCTGGCCAATGTATCTCTGTGGAATGTTTTTCTTGTGAATCCTGTGAGACACCCTGGGATCTCAAATCCTCACTCTCTCCTTTTGATATTGAAATGTATGCTTAAGAGTGTATAATCTGAGAGCATGCTTCTTCATGTTGATGATAGAAGATATGGCTGCATATGCTTTGTCAACCCTCCTCAACAATTCCTCATCATGTTGTTTGTGAAGCTCTTCTTCTTCTAGCTTCACTTTCACAATTTGTCTTTGAGTTTCAGGAGTAATTGTTGGAGAGTGACTTGTGGCCTTCGGCAACTGTATAACAGCTGAGAGTGGCAACCTATCTTCATCTTCATCATCATCTTCTTCATCATCTTCTAGCCTCAATACCCTTCTCTTCTTCTTCTGGGGTACATCATCGGCTATTGGTTTTGAGGGTAAGGGAGTTGGTTTGGTGGGTTGTGTTTTTGGTGGTTTTGGTGTGGGATTGTTGACAGGCTGTTCTAGCATTTTGGAGGTGAATGTGGCTTTGATTGCTTGGCTAGTTCAGTCCTGCTCCCAGCACCAGCTTCATTAAAGCTTCAATAACTAATCCTTTAGTGTATACTTCAGACGAACAGATCTTGGTGGTTATTGCCAAGATGCTGTCCCTGGACCAAGCCTTGATTTCGATCATTGATCTTCCAAGATATTTTGCTATAAATCTGATCATGATCTCCAGCCTTTCTCTTTCTAACACATCATAACTTGCCCATCTATTTTGGATTTCTTCAATCTCTAATCTTCTGATCTCAGAGTCAAGTTTGTCAGTGTCATGGCCTTGCCTAAACAATTGATCAATGATGTTATCCATTGATCTGCTGTGTTCGGCATCAGCCTCTTTTACCATCAGCTCCAAGGCAGTCTCTTTTCATTCTTTCTTTTCTTTGATTTCTCCATGTCAGCTTCCTTCTCCTTCTCTTTTTCAGTCTCCACTGTCAACTCCTCTCTTTTCCACTTCTGTCACTTCTGTTTCTTTCTCTTTCTCTTTCCTCTCTGCACTCCTTTTTCTTTTTGCTTTCACTGACTGAATCTCCCCCTTTTTGGTTGCATTGGTTGCAAGGGTTTGATTGTCAGAAAGCTTTTTGCACAACTTCCTCGATCAAGGTTGTATTACTGAGGAAAGCCTCTCATCAATGGTTTTGATCACTATATCAATGATTATAGGTGTGATGAGAGGTATAGAATTTGGAAGATAGCAGCTATTTGCTCAGGGGGGTTCTGTTCTGAGAAATAGTGCCAGAAGCTGAGGCAGGTGGCTGAGTATTTGGGAGTGGCTCTGTGTTTGGGAGACCTTCAGATGAAGGTGCCATCTGTGGGGTTTGAGATGCAGATGGTCTTTGATCCGCAGAAGTTTGGCAAGCAGCTCTTTGAGTCTGCTCACCTCCTCTTCCAGGATGGTGTTTTGGGCTAATACATCATAAAAGAAGCCCAGGTCATCATCAGTGGTTACTGAATCACCTGACCTCCTGATAGAATTAGGATGAACATGCACTGAGTGTAGATCAGTTGTAGCATGTGCCCCTTTGTCTTGGAACTGGGGACTTCATGCCTCAGGACTATGTCCTTCATCAGCAGTTACCTCTGGTAAGGTCTTAGTGATGGTACCAACTACATCCTGATCATATGCTGAAGCAAGATAAGTGGCAGCCTCACTAGAAGTTCCAATCTCCTTTTCTACACTAGGAAATGGAACATTGTAACCCCTATGCTGTGGGTTATCAGATGCACTTTGATCCTCCCCCTCAATGGTAGAGGTATGCCCAGTTGTAATTGGTATCTGGGAGGGGGTGAGGAGTGCAACTGACTCAGCACTTGTGCAACAATTAATGTAGGACTTTGGGGGGCGGTTGCATGTGGTGATTGGGTAGAAGCAGATTGCACCCGGGGTGAATGGTGCGCTTCAATAGTAACCCTCTCAAGTGAGATAGGTTCCAGCAGTGTGGTGCAACAGGATCCTGTTGAGAGGATACCTGTGCGGCTTTGGCAGGTTGAGTCTTTGACACAACTGGGGGGTTAAGACCAGTATGTGCTTCCTGTGTTTGTGGTACAGGGGCATCCTCAGGGGACTCATCTCCCTGGTAGCCTTTTTTGGCTTTTTGGATTTTGGTTTAGTGGGGACTTTGGATCTGGAGGTGGTGGCTGTGGGTCCCAACTGCGTGGTTTTTTGCAGTTTGGCAGCCTGTTTCAGTGTTTGGTCAGAGTTGTGCCTGGAGTATACTTTAGGCAATACAGCCATTGCAGGGACTCCAAGGCCAACAAGTCCCTCAGCTTGCAGCTGATTCTCTATAATGGCCATAATGAACCGAGGATATAATATCCATCGATTAGAAAGAGGTTTTGAGGCCATATCCTTAAGTTCAAGAAAAATAATTTCAGAAAAGTTTAAGTCTTGTTGCTCAAGGATAGAGAATAGTACCTGCTGCCACCTGGTAGACAGTTGATCCCAAGATGTCTTAGGAGCTAAGCAAACATTAACCATGTGAAAGATAAGACGTTCTGCATCATGGAAATGCTTCTTCAGGATGGTAGAGGCACTGAGGTTTCCCTCATATCCATGGTGGGCAAAGGATAAATCAGTTGTGCCATTTGGATACCCAATGGGGAAAGTGGCATCATCCAAGTTGAGGGTTTAGCGAATGATTTCTGGAGTGATGACCACTTGATGGTTGTTGACGAACGACTAGAGAGACTCAGTGTTGTTCTCCCCAGTTATAAGGTTGACGTTCGTCCAAAATTGGTGTAAGGATTCGGCATGAATGGTGGGATTTAGAAGGAAGGCCGTTTGGTAGGGAGATTGGACCATTAGATCAAGGGTGTTATCGAACTTTGTCCAGAAGGGTGATTTTGTGAGGTAGGCAACACAGTTATGTCGTGGTTTGAGCTGCATGGTTGCCATTAATGAGAGAGAAGGTTTGGAGATTTGAACGTTAGGTTTGGAGAAGATGAAGCGCTGAAGGATCAGGTATGGGATATTTATAGGGTAAGGGTTAGAAAACGACTGAAGGGTTTGGTGTTATTCATCAGTAGTTGTAGACTACTGATGACATGGTATTACCCTTTCAGAAGTTGAAACAAATGAAGTCTTGGTTTTAGGCATCAGCAGTTATAAAACTACTGAAAACCATGGTTTTGACTTCAGATGTTTGAAAACAACTGAAGACTTGGTTTTAGTCATCAGTAGTTGTGAAACTACTGAAAACCTCGGTTTGGTCCTCAGTTGGTGTAAACAACTGATAACTTGGTATTAGTCATCAGTAGTTATGAAACTACTGAAGACATGGTTTTGTCATCAGTTGTTGTAAACAGCTGATGACTTGGCGTTAGTCATCAGTAGTTATGAAACTACTGAAAACCTCGGTTTGTCATCAGTTGTTTAGGATGAAACAACAGTTGTAGAAACAACTGAAGAGAAAGTTCTCATCAATAGTTTTCGTCAATTCATAGCCTTTCAGCTATTTCATATTGTCCTCAACACTTACTCATCAGCCTTTTAGCTGTTTTCAGTTGTTTCATAGGACATCAGTACTTATATGTTTTTATTGACATCAGTAGTTATAACTACATCAGTAGTTGTAACTTTATCAGTTGTTTTAACAGAATCAGTACTATATGTGATATGGCACTAATGATCATCGGTACTTATATACTGAGATCATCAGTAGTATCACTTATTCTAGCTGCAACATACCAAGCCGTAACACTAGGTTTTGGAAAGTTGAACTATCCAAAGGCTTAGTAAAAATGTCTGCAAGCTCATCAGCACTAGGCACAAATTTAGGATCAATCAGGACTTTTTCAAAACAATCCCTAATAAAATGATGTCTGATTTCTATATGTTTGGTCCTAGAGTGCTGGACTGGATTTTTGACAATGCACAGAGCTGAAGCACTATCCATTAATAATGGTCTTAGTCTCTGTAATGCCATAATCCAAAGTTGGTTCTGAAGCCAGAGTACCTGAGAAGTACAACTTGCAGCTGCAATGTACTCTGCTTCAGCAGTGGATGTAGCAACAGAGTTTGTTTCTTACTCTGCCAAGAAATCAAACAGTTGCCTAGGAATTGACATCCACCAGAAGTTGACTTTCTAGTTAACTTGCACCCTGCATAGTCACCCTATGAAAAAAAGCAACTAATTTGCAAGAGTGTCCAGTGGAATACATAAACCTAGAGATTGTGTACCTTGCAAATATCTAAAGATCCTCTTGACTACAATCAAATGAGACTCTTTAGGAGCAGCCTAAAATCTAGCACAAACACAAGTAGCAAACATGATATCTGGTCTAGAAGCTGTTAAATACATCAAGGACCCAATCATACATCTGTAAAGTGTTTCATCAACAGCTTTACCTTTCTGATCTGCATCCAGTGGTGTGGTGTTGCACATGGGAGTAGAACAGAGCTTACAATTTTGTAAATCAAACTTATTCAAAAGACCTTTTGTATATTTTGACTGATGAATAAAGGTTCCATCAGCCTTTTGTTTGATTTGCAAGCCTAGAAAGAACTGTAATTCTCCCATTGCACTCATTTCAAACCTCTTTTTCATTAATTTAGTAAAATCATCACACAACTGGGGATCAGAGGATGCAAAAATAATATCATCAACATAAATTTGAACAAGTAGCTTATGTTGATCCACCTTCTTAATAAACAAAGTTTTATCTATGGAGCCTCTAGTGAAATTATTCTTGAGAAGAAAAGTGGAAAGTGTCTCATACCAGGCTCTAGGAGCTTGTTTCAACCCATAAAGAGCCTTATCAAGTTTATACACCCATTCAGGATGTTATTGTCCTCAAAACCTGGTGGTTGACACACATAAACTTCTTCTTTTATTTTACCATATAAAAATGCACTTTTGACATCCATTTGAAAAACTTTAAGATGGTGGAATGCAGCATAGGCTAAGAACAATCTAATTGCCTCTAGTCTGGCTACAGGGGCAAAGGTTTCATCATAATCAATACCTCTTCTTGTGAAAACCCCTGTACAACCAGTCCAGCCTTGTTCTTAACAATAAGCCCATTTTCATCAGTTTTATTCCTAAACACCCATTTAGTGCCAATTGCACACTTACCTGGGGGTAGAGGAAACTATTCCCACACTTGCTGTTTTGAACTGAAGTAGCTCAAGCTGCATGGCTTCAACCCATCCATTGTCTCTTAAAGCAACATGATAGTTCTTTGGCTCTAGCTGACTGATGAAGAGAGCATAGAAGCAGAAGTTAGACAATTGACTTCTTGTTGAAACTCCAGCATTGATATCACCAATAATTTGAGACATTGGGTGATTCGTCAGCTCTTGATAAATAATGATATCTGTGCAAGTGTTTGTAGAACCTTCAGCAGCAGCAGATGTTGATGCAGACTCTTGAAACCAGAATTTGATGGTAACTCAAAAGATGTAGAGGAATCAGAGATCTCATCAACATTTGTTGTGGATGGAACTGCTGAAGCTACATGAACATCAAGTTTAGCAGACTCAGGCAGTTGGTCACTAAACTTGAATAGGTGAGTATTGATATTATCATCATCATCATCAATACCACCAGGTGGAAGACATGCTGCAGAAGATGGTTTATCCACATGATCTGCAACAGCTGGAGGTTGATAAGGAACATATTGCAGTATGTCCAAATCAAACAACTCCACAGGGTTTTTTGGAATCTTGTCCATTGGAGATTCATTAAACTTTACATGCAGAGTCTCTTCAACTATCTTTGTTCTGCAGTTGAAGACTCTGTATGCTTTGCAAGTAGATGAATAACCAATAAAATACCCTGCATCCACCTTAGGATCAAATTTTTGGAGTTGATCCTTTGTGTTGAGAATAAAATAGGGACACCTAAATGCTTTGAAAAATGAAATTAGAGGAGCCAAGTGATGTAGAACTTCATATGGAGTCTTCATCAACCTCTGATTTACTAAGGCTCTATTCTGCACATAGCAAGCTGTGTTAGCAGCTTCAGCCCAAAAGGCCAGTGGCAAACCAGAGTAGCCAACATAGACCTTGCAGCTTTAATTAGGGTCCTATTCTTTCTCTCCACTACTCCATTTTGTTCTGGAGTCCTTGGGATGCTAAACTGCCTTTTGATTCCTTTGAAGATAAAATTCATCAAGTGTATGGTTTCTGAATTCAGTTCCATTGTCACTCCTTATACACTTGACTGAAAGGGAATACTGCTTCTCAACATACAACACAAAGTTGATAATCTTCTGAGCAACCTCATCCTTTGAATGTAGAAAGAAAGTCCATACAAATCTAGAGTAATCATCCACAATTACCAGACAGTATTTCTTCTTTGCCATGCTCATCACTCTCACAAGACCAAATAGATCCATATGCAGTAATTGCAAGCAGGCAGTGGACTTAGGCTCTTCAATAGGTGGGAATGAGACTTTGTGCTGTTTTCCTTTTAAACAAGCAGTGCAGGTTTCATCACAGTGGAACTCCTTTATTGGTAAACCTCTTACTAAACTATTATGGATCAGCTGATTCATGTTTTTGAAATTAACATGACCCAGCCTTCTGTGCCACAGTTTAGATTCCTGAGGATAGGCTTTGGAAAATAGGCAAGGATGGCCTCTGATATTTATTTTCTTGGAAAGATCTAAGGCATACACTCTTCCTGTCCTGTTGGCCCTCAGGAGAGTGTGATCATCCAACACCTTATCAATCAAATTCAGAACTTTGGATGACAGAATCCTGCAGTTCTGACTGGTGAAAAGAGCAACATGGCCTTTATCACACATTTGACTGACACTCAAGAGATTGTACATGACATTTTCCACATGATTAACATCATCAAACTTTATTTCTCCATCGGAGACAAAGCCTTTTCCAATGATGTAACCCTTAGCATCATTGCCAAAAGAAACAAACCCCTTCTTTCCTTGAGAGTAGTCATGAAGAAGAGAGTTGTTCCCTGTCATATGCATAGATCTCCCACTGTCTACATACCAGATGCTACTTTGCCATGTTGAAGAACCCTGCAATCATAAACAATTAGTTAGTTTTTGAGACCCAAACCTTTTTGGTTTTGGGTCTATTCACATCAACAGATGGTAAACTAACAGACTTGCTATGAATAACAGCCTGAGGGGATGGAGATGGTGAAGAAGAAGAATCCTTTGGCATGGATTTCTTCTCTGTGGTTTCAACACAGGAGCATCTAATTGGTTGACTCTCCCCAATAGATGTTGAACCATCATAACAAGTTGTGTCTGATTTTGTGATAAAGCCTTCAGCTCATCAGACACATTAGTGCTTAAGTTTGATGGGTTCCTGTGTTGTACCATCTCTCTTTGAGCAACCTCAGCTGTTACCTGTTTAACCCCTTTCTTTTTGGATTTTGGGGTCACAGGTTTTGATGTTGCTCGTACAAATTTGATTTCAACCTCAGTTTTCATTTTATCCATTTTCTCTTTAATGTTTTCATTATGTTTGAGTTTGGAGCCCTTTTTATACCAGCAATCATTAGTAAGATGATTGAATAAGCCACATATTTCACATGGCTTTCTCTTCATCTTAAGTTGATCATCTGCTGAAGAAGATGAAACTACTGAAGACTTGTTCTTCAGCAGTTTGCTATCAGTACTAACAATTTTCTTTCCTTTAGTACCTGCTTTCTTGATATCTTCTTCAGTAGTTTTCCCACCCTTTCTACTTGCAGTTTTCTTTCCTTTAGTACATGTAGTAGTTTGGGCTTGTTCTCCAAGTGTTATGACATTCTTTTTAGTATTTTCAGTACTTTGTGAAATATCACCTGGAGTGATCAACTTTGTGATCATGTGAGTGTCAGCATTTGAACCATCAACATCAGCTGATAGGTTCTGAGAGGAATTAATGCTGGCTTCTACTTTTGATGGTGCTGTATCAGATAAGATCACATAATGAAAAGGATTGGTTATTGCTTTCACCATCAGATTCTACCTCTGCTCTGGGAGTAAAATCTGTAGGAGGAGCAGTGTGATTATAACCAATGCCAAACTTCACATTGGAAGCAGATTGCTTACTAAGAAGCATTTCAAAACCCTTGCAAGAATTTACCCGTCGATCACACTCTACCTGGGTAGTTGCAAGTGTTTCTTTGAGGTCTCTGTACTTCTATAGAAGTATCTCTTCCCTAGCCTTATCATCAGTGATTTGGCATTTAAGTTTGTAAATCTCATCATTCTTATCATTAATCACAGACTCAAATTCAACTTTGCTTTTGGAAATGTTTGTTCTAGCTCAATGTTCTTGTTAATTAAAGCTACATTTGCTTCTCTAATAGATGCAAATGCGGCTATGCATGTTTCAGAACATAGTTTGGCTTTTGCCTCAGAGGATACCTGTGATACCTGTGGTGGAAGGCATTAGAAGATGAAGTATCAGCAGACTCCAAAGCCATAAGAGCTAGATTTCCAAAAGGACTGTCACCACCATGTTGACCAGCACCAGAGAACAGTTGTTCATGACCAGACAAATCATCTGGTAAACTGCTCCAGTCAACAACTCCTGGGGTGAAAAAGCTGTGTTGTTGAGGTTGAGTTGTTGATGAGATTGGGAAGGTTGAGGTTCAGGTAATGCATGTGGTTGTTGTTCAATTGGAGCTTGAATCGGATTTGGCTGAGGCATGTAATAGCAGGGAAAAGGATATGACATTTGACCCTGGGGGACAAAGTATGCAGGAGATACAGGGTGTGAATGATGACCAGAACCAGTAGTATGTTGCCCTCTGTTTTGTGGACTAGTGCTAGGAAAAGTCACAAAGGGTGCAGAAGAGTTAGATCCAGTTGATCTACACTCTCTTGCAAAGTGTCCAAGCCTTTGGCATTTGTGAAACCTCAACTTACTCTTGTCAAAACCAACTTTGGTTTTGCCAGAGAGTCCAGGAAAATTCCTGCCAGTTCTCTTGTAGAACTTCTGAGATCTGATATTAACTAAGGCCATTTGGCTTAGAATATCCATCTCTTTTAAATCATCATCAGCAATTCCTTCGGATCATCCATGATGAAGCACAGATTGTCACTATTACTGCCAGAATGACTATCAATACCAACAAATGCATGATCAGAACTGTTTGAAGAGAAATCAATATGCTCATCATAATTGCTTTCAGATGCAGCATATTCTGACTCATGACCAACCAATGCAGTGTTCCCTGGTACAAAGTCATCAGTGAGCTTTCCTGATGATGACAGTTCCTTTTCTGCTCTATCTCTCTTTCGAATGTAAGCACTTTCCCATGAAGTTGGGTGAGAGATAGGCTATCCAGATTTGCACTGGAGCATAAGACAATAGTGTATGTGTCCCATCTCTTAGGCAGTGATCTGAGGAATCTGTTATTCATCTGGCTGTTGGTGTATTCCTGTTTCACCATTTTTAGCTCAGAGATCAAACAGGAAAAACGCTGAAACTGTTGAGTCAGTGTCTCACCCTTTCTATGAGAGAATGTCTCATATTTTGGGCGAGGATTTCTCTGTTGTTTGCTAAGACCTCATCAGTTCCACCGAATTGTTCCTTCAGTGCATTCCAGAGGTCATGAGCAGTTTCATGATGCATAAGCCCTGAATAGATTTCATTCGGCGTGCCATGTCCAGAATTCCATGGGCTTTAGCATCAATCTCAAACAGTTTCCGATCTTCATCTGAGTATTGTTCCTTCTTCTTCGGAACCATTTGATTGGTTTCTGGATTGTTCACCATAGGCTTATGTGGTCCATGTACCACATATGTCCAACAACCTGAACTGTTATTAGACAGGTGACGAAGCATCCTTCGTTGCCATATGTTATACTCAATCCTAAACAACATCGGAGGCTTGGTTGAGGACCGGTATTGTGAGGGTCATTAGAAGGAGTAGTCATCTCAGATTCAACCAAATTCAATTAAGCTATAGCGATTTAGAACAAAACACAACAAACCAAATTGAACAAAGAGAGATCTCAAAATGGATAAACGAAAGCGCAGAAATTCAATAATCTATAACCATTCTTGCAAATGTGCTAATTCAATCAAACATAGATATCAATAGCAGTTTCAATGATCAACTGTTAGATCGATCAATGATTAACCAGCTCTGATACCATTTGTTAAGTCAGTGATCTACGTTTGATTGATTAGAGAGTATAGCAGCGGAAATCAAACAATGAATTAGCCAATTCACAAGAACACAAAAGATATTCAAGGTAAGAACAAACGGTTATAGGCAGAGAGAATTCAGCAAAATATATTCATTCAATATTCGCTTTCGTGGTAACAGAATGTCACACATACAATTAGGTCAACACCTCTTATATAGGAGATGCGACGTCTGCTGATGTCACTTGATAGTGACATCTAACAGAATTTATTCAAACTACTGATAGTTAACACAACTACTGAAGATGTCAAACAGCTGACATCTTCTTACAAAAATGCTAAGTGTTAACTATCACTACAACTACTGAAAAGAAACTACTGAAACTACAACGACTGAAGAACATGCTCTTCAGTCCTTTTACAAATACTGAAACGAAAAGAAAACTACTGAAAAGAAACCATCACAACAACTGAAGAGTACTTCTTCAGCTGTTGTAACAAACTCTGAAGGCTTTAGTACTTGTACTTGAACTTCAGCTGTTGTCATCAGCTGATGTCTTCAGTCTTTGTACTTCAGCTGTTGATCTTTAGTACTTTGTTCTTCAGTTGTTGATCTTCAGACTTTGGTCTTCAGCTGTTGAAGTCTTCAGTACTTTAGTCTTCAGCTGTTGATCTTCAAACTTTGGTCTTCAGCTGTTGAAGTGTTCAGTACTTTAGTCTTCAGCTGTTGATCTTCAGACTTTGTTACAACAGCTGATCAAGTCTTCAGCAGTTGTTGTGATGTCTGTAGGACTTAGAGGTTTTTCTGATCAGGCTCATTGGTTCTTTTGGTCCAACAAAGGGTAAACCTGCTCTCGGATTATGGTATCCAAAGGAAGGATACTTCAATCTCTATGCTTACATTGACAGTGACCACGGGGGATGTAACTTAATACAAAATACATTTCTAGGAGTTGTCAATTTTTGGGTCCTAGGCTGGTCTCTTGGCAGTGCAAGAAGTACATATATGTTTTAATAGTAGAAGTTGAGTATAAAGCAACATCAACTTGTTGCTCTCAAGTACTCTGGATTCAAAATCAGATGCTTGACTATGGTTTTAACTTCTTGCACACTCTTATTCATATTGAAATCACAACAGCGATGTTTATCACAAATAATCTTGTTCAGCACTAAAAAACAAAACATATTGAAATTATATATCACTTTTTAAGAGATTGTGCTAACAAATGGTTAATCAAATTCATTCAGGTTCACACTAACAATCAATTGGATGATTTATTTACTAAGGAATTCAAACCAAGTCAGTTTGAATTCCTAGTTTAATCAATTGACATGATTATCATTAAGTAAAAACTAAAACTTTAAAAATAATTCAAATATTACAAAAATCATAAAGAGAAGTTATTTTGTTGAAGAATATGATGTATACTTCAAATGGGAAATGATATAATTACAATAGTTATATCATTCACTGTGCTTATTTCAAAATTCCGAAAGACTGACATGACTAATCTGATATGCGGGTTGGCTCAACTTGGAAAAGAAGATACATGCTGTGATGATCTAAAATCGATATTCAATTGTGAAGCACTCATATCAGAGTATTGGTATGTATTGGCTTATCCAAGTGTATGTATGTGTAGTAACCTAAACACACCAAGTAATGATGTCTTATGAATCTCTCTCACCTACATTAATTTCTTCTCTGTTTTGCTGAGCAAAAATCTAAAGAAACAAGCACATAGTGTTGATGTCATGATCTAAAAGATTCCCAATATGGAACACATCCATCATGGATAAATTAATAAAATATTACATTCCTTGTGATTGAAGAAAAAGAATCCCATTATGGATCACCTTCCAAAGTGAAATGAAAAGGAATCCCAATGTGGATCAAATCAATAAAATGATCAAAGTAAATGAATCCCAATAAGGATTAGTGAAAATGAGATATCATAATTTAAATGACTCGATCAAGTAAGTTGTGAAAAAGTTCTACCATGCATTTCAGGTGGGTGGTTGATCATTCCATGCTTTTGAGTGTGGGGTACATGTTGAATACTCAAATTAAACAGAACATGATAAATATCACATGCATCACAATATTAACCAAGCATGAGTTTAAGAGGACAAACAAGCCTTCAATCAATAAGCTCATAACCATGTCTATTTTACTAACAAAAGCTTACACTTGTGTAATGTAAGATTGATATGATCTGAAGAAAGGTATACTTCCTCTTCATGTACAGATAAGAAAACAAAATCATTAAAAAAATATTTCATTTTCAATATTTATAAATTCTTAATGTCTCTATCCCTTTATGGATATAAAATTTAGGGGAGTAATTTAAAATTTTGATTAGTTTGTACATTTATTTCCTTTCTTAACATTAACATCATAAAATCAAAAAGGAATTGAATGTGTTGGTGCAGAAGTTATACTATAGTATCTCAGTCTATGTAGAAATCTAGAAGCATAAAAGTCCAAGACTAGTCAAACATAGAAACTTGTATCACATCGGATGAACAAGCCAATCCAAGCAAAAAATGACAATCCTAACAATAGTTAAAACTTCATAAGAAACAAATCAAAAGAATCAACTTCATAACAGTCAAAAGCAGAAGACATCTCCTCATAAAAGTCGATGAATGAGCAGAAAAACTGCAAAAAAACTACATTGCAGAATCATTAATTATTGATTAAGTTCAAAAATTAATGTGGGTAAGTGCAGTGGTTAATGCAGGTGAATGTATCCCAGGCATATAACGTGGTAACAGTTTTAATTCAGTAAAAACAAAGTGAAACTAATGAGGACAAGATAACTCTACCACATTTGTTTCAACAACAAATGCATATATGCAGAAGTGTTGAAAACTTATGCGAAAATAGTTGTTCAACACCTTTCTTTATGAGGTTAAGTTTTTTTTTCGGTTGCATTTCATTATGTAGATAAGTTTATTCAACCGCATTTCATAAATGTGGTTATCAATATTGAAACTTTGTTGTATGTGTATAAAAAATGTGTAAAAAGGTGCTTAATCTCTTTTGTCTTGATGTTGTCTGAAAGTCAAGAAATGCGGACAAACTCATAGTTCTACCACATTTGCTGAAGTAAATGTGGAAAAGGAAGTTTTTTCTATCACATTCGGTACAGTATACAAATGTTGACAAACTTTGTTCAATCGCATCTGCTATAGTGTACAAATGCTGATCAATTTTGTTTAAATGTATTTGCTACAGTGTACAAATGTTAGCAATGTATTAAAACATCTACATTTGTCACAATACACAAATGCTATGAAGTTTTTATACTTCCGCATTTGTAACAATAAAGAAATGCTAAAGATCAAATCCCTAGTACATTTTCTACATTGAAAACCAAAAATCAACCACATTTGTTAGGAAACTTGTAACATTTGTAAAAGCCATTAAATTGACTATTTAAACCAACTTCAAAAGGTCATTTAATACTTTTCAAATTTGAGAGAGTTATAGTGTGACGAGCGTTTATCACTATTCTACATCCTATGAAAGAAAGAATAATGTGAAGAAAAAGAAAGAAATGAAATTTAACCCAAGCTAAGGGGTTAAATGTGTCAAAAGGACAACAAACTTTCAAAGTTGGTGAATAAAGGTGGTATGGATGCCTTAATGATCACACCATACCTTTTCATTTGGATTTTTAGTGAGACAAAAAGAAGAGCAGAAGCTAAAAACTCTCAAGTATTTGAAGAGGAGAAGAAGAAGATCGAATATAAGGTAAGAATTCATGGTTTTATGGTGTTTGTATGTTTAGTTGTGTGTGTATGTTTGGTTGCATGCTTATTTGTGTTTGTATGTTTGGTTGTGTGTGTTTGGTGGTTTCTAGGTGTTGAACTTGTAGCAAATGTGTTTTGAAGGAAGTCATATGGAAAGAGCCGGTAAGGTGAGTTCTAGAACCCCCTTTTTTACTTGTTTTAAACTGGTTTGGGGCTGAAAATGCATGTATAAGCATTTTTTAAAGGTGGGTGTGTACCCGAATGCTTATGTGTGTGTATTTGGGTGGATTTTGATTTGGGGTGTTTTATGATGTATGATTGTGTTATGCCTATGTTTTGTTGCTTAGAGTGTTAGAACTAAGCCTAGAACATGATAGTTGATGATTGACGCTGAATTGGTATGATTATATGTTGGACCAAAAGAACCAATGAGCCAAGATCAGAAAACCTCTAAGTCCCACACGGTATCACAACAACTGCTGAAAGCCTCATCAGTAGTTTGACAAGTGCTGAAGACTTCAACAGCTGAAGATCAAGTGCTGAAGACCTTAACAGCTGAAGAACCAAAGTGCTGAAGTACAACAGCTGAAGAACACAAGTGCTGAAGCTGAAAGACCAAAGTACTGAAGTACAACAGCTGAAGAGTTCACAAGTGCTGAAGATCAACAACTGATGTACAAAGTTGAAGACAAAGACTGAAGACATCAGCTGATGATATCTACTGAAGTCATCAGCTGATGAAACACCTGAAGGTCAAAGTCTGAAGATCAAGTACTGAAGCCTCAGTAGTTTGTCACAACTGCTGAAGAGTACTTCTTCAGTAGTTGTGATATCAGTAGTTTTATATTTTTATGTTTAGTAGTTTTGTAAAACGACTGAAGAGCTTGTTCTTCAGTCGTTGTAGTTTCAGTAGTTTTATATTTTGTACTTAACATCTGATATGTTCTCAGTAGTTGTGAACATTTCAGTAGTTTGTTAAGAGTTAGTTATTTTGTATTAGATCTGCCAGTTGTCACTTTCCGTGATAACAGCAGTGATTGTTGCACTCTATATAAGGAGTGACAACCTATTGTAATCAGTGAGGAATGAGTAATTGAATGGAATGAATGATTGATTTGATTAGAAATATTCTACATCTATAAACATTCCTAGAAATCAGAAATACATATTCTCTCCCTATAACCGTATGCGATCTTAATGCTTACAAGTATCGATTGCTTGCTACAATTTGTCTAATTCTTGTTTGTATTCCGCTGCTTTGTATTCTGATACATCAAACTTGTGATCTCTGATCCTGTCAAATGGTATCAGAGCTGGTTAATCATTGATCGATCTAATAATTGATCATTGAAACTGCTATTCAAGATCTAAGTTTGATTGAATTAGCTTTTGTTTTTGCAAGAAACGGTTATAGAGATTGAATTTTCTGTATTTCTGCTCATTCATCCTGAGATCTTTTTCTTGGTTCTCATTGAGTTTGTTGTGGTTTGTCTAAAACTTTTTAAAACTTGAACTAAACTGTTTTTGAACTAAAAATGACCACTCCTTCCAATGATCCTCACAATACTGGTTCCTCAACCAAGCCACCTATGCTGGTTAGGAATGAGTATAACATATGGCAAAGACGTATGCTCCATCACCTGTCTGTTAACAGCGCAGGGTGTTGGACATCAGTGGTACATGGTCCACACAAGCCTATGGTGAATAACCCGGAAACCAATCAAATGGTTCCGAAGAGGAGGGAGCAATACTCAGATGAGGATAAGAAGTTGCTTGAGATTGATGCAAAAGCCCATGGAATTCTGGCCATGGCATTGCCCAATGAAATCTATTCTGGGCTAATGCATCATGAAACTGCCCATGACCTCTGGATTGCTTTGAAAGAACAATTTGGAGGAACAGATGAGGTCTTGGCAAATAATAGAGAAATTCTTGCCCAACAATATGAGACATTCTCTCATAGAAGGGTGAGACACTGACAACAATATGAGCGGTTTTCTTGTTTGATCTCTGAACTAAAAATGGTCAAACTTGAAGACACCAATATTCAGATGAATAACAGATTTCTCAGATCACTCTGCCTGAGAGATGGGACACATATACTATTGTCCTACGCTCCAGTGCAAGTTTGGACAAACTATCTCTCACCCAACTCCATGGGAAATTGCTCACTTTTGAGAGAGAGATAGAACAGAAGAGAAAGCTGTCTTCATCTGGAAAGCTCACTGAAGACTTTATACAAGGCAACACTGCCTTGGTGGGTCATGAGTCAGAATATGCTTCATCTGAATACCAGTATGATGAGCATATTAATTTCTCTTCAAGCACTTCTGATTCTGCATTTGTAAGTGTTGATGGTCAGTTTACTGGGTGTAATAATGACAATCTATGTTTCATCATGGATGATCTCAAGGGGATTGCTGATGATGACTTAGAAGAGATGGATATTTTGAGCCAAATGGCCTTGATAAATATGATCTCAGAAGTTCTACAAAAGAACTGGAAGAAAATTCCCAGGACTCTCTGGCAAAACCAAAGTTGGTTTTGACAAGAGCAAGTTGAGGTGTCACAAATGCCAACGGCTTGGACACTTTGCAAGAGAGTGTAGATCAACTGGATCTAACTCTATTGCACCCTTTGTGACTTTTCCTGGCAATAGTCAACAACACAGAGGGCAACATCCTGTCACCTCTAGTCATCATCCTCAACAACAATCTCCGGCATATTTTGTTCCTCAGGGTCAAATGCCATATCAGTACCCTTGTTATTACATGCCACAGTCAAATCAAGTTCAAGTTCCTATGACACCACAACCTCATGCATTACCAGAACCTCAGCCTTCCCTATCTCATCAACAACCTCATCTCAACAACACAGCTTCTTCACCCCAGGAGTTGTTGACTGGAGCAGTTTACCAGATGACTTGTCTGGTCATGATCAACTGTTCTCAGGTGCTGGTCAACATGGTGGTGACAGTCCCTTTGGGAATATAGCTCTTATGGCTTTGGAGTCTGCTGATACTTCATTTTCCAATGCCTTACACCTCAGTATCACAGGTATCCTCTGAGGCAAAAGCCAAATTATGTTCTGAACCATGCATAGCAGCATTTGCTTCCATTAGAGAAGCAAATGTAGCTTTAATTAATAAGACATTGAGCTAGAACAAATAATTTCCAAAAACAAAGCTGAGTTTGAGTTTGTGCTCAAATAAAAATGATGAGGTTTATAAACTGAATTGCCAAATAATTGATGATAAGGCTAGAGAAGATGTACTTCTAGAGAAGTACAAAGATCTCAAAGAAACCCTTGCAGTTACCCAGGTCGAGTGTGATAGATGGTACAATCATGCAAAGGTTTTGAAATGCTTCTTAGTAAGCAATCTGCTTCAAATGTGAAGTTTGGAATTGGCTACAATCACACTGCTCCACCTACAGATTTTACCCCAAGAGCAGAGGTAGAATCTGATGTGAGAGTGATAACCAATCCATCACAGCATGTGATCTACCTTCTGATACAGCACAATCAGAAGTAGCAGTCAGCATCAAGCCCTCTTTGAACCTATCAGCTGATGTTGATGGTCCAAATGCTGACATTCACATGATCAATAGTTGATCAACTCAGGAGTTAATCCTGAAGGTCCTGAAAGGACTGGAGAGCAGGATTTAACACCTGAAGTTCAAACTTCAACTGCTGTCAGTACTGAAGAGAAGAAAACTGGCAGTAGAAAGAGTTTGAAGACTACTAAAGAGGTAGTCAAGAAAGCAACCAATGCTTCTAAAGCATTGAAGAACAAGTCTTCTGTTGCTTCACCATCATTAGTTGATGATCAACCTAAGATGAAGAAGAAACCATGTGAAGTATGTGGCTTGTTCAATCATCTTACAGATGATTGTTGGTACAAAAGAGGTTCCAAACTCAAACAAAAAGAAGAAATTAATGAGAAAATGGTAAAAATGAAAACTGAGTTTGAGACCACATTTGTATCAGCAACATCAAATCCTGTAACCCTTAAGTCCTTAAAGAAATCCAAAAAGGAAGGAGTTAAACAGGTGACAGCTGAGGGTGCTCAAAAGAAGAAGGTGCAACATAGGACCTTATCTAACTCCACTAGCAATGTGTCTGATGAGCTGAAAGCTTTATCACAAAATCAGACACAGCTGGTGATGATGGTACAACATCTGTTGGGTAGAGTTAACCAACTAGATTCTCCTATGTTTAAACCACAGAAAAGGAGGTCTAAGCCAAAGGACTCCTCTTCTACACCATCCTTCTTCTCAGGCTGTTGTTACAAATAAACATGTTAGTTTACCATCTATTGATGAGACCAGGCCCAAAACCAAAAAGGTTTGGGTCTCTAAAACTAACTGATTGTTTATTATTGCAGGGTTCTTCAACATGCCAAAGTAGCATCTGGTATGTAGACAGTGGGGGATCTATGCACATGACTGGGAACATCTCTTCTTCATGACTACTCTCAAGGAAAGAAGGGATTTGTCTCTTTTGGCAATGATGCTAGGGGTTACATCATCGGTAAGGGCTTTGTCTCCAATGGAGAAATCAAATTTGATGATGTTAATCATGTGGAAAATCTCAAGTACAACCTCTTGAGTGTCAGTCAAATGTGTGATAAAGGCCATGTTGCCCTTTTCACAAGTCAAAACTGTAGGATTCTGTCATCCAAAGTTTTGCAATTGATTGACAAGGTGTTGGATGATCACACTCTCCTGAAAGCCAACAGGACAGGAAGAGTGTATGCCTTAGATCTCTCTAAGAAGATAGATCTCAAAGGCAATCCTTGCCTATTTTCCAAAGCCTCTTCTCAAGAATCTAAACTGTGGCACAGGAGGCTTGGTCATGTTAATCTCAAAAACATGAATCAGCTTAGCACAATAGTTTAGTCAGAGGCTTACCAATAAAGGAGTTCCACTGTGATGAAACCTGCACTGCTTGTTTAAAAGGAAAACAGCACAAGGTCTCATTCCCTCCTATTGAAGTGTCCAAGTCCACTGCCTGCTTGCAATTACTGCATATGGATCTATTTGGTCCTGTGAGAGTAATGAGCATGGCAAAGAAGAAATACTGTCTGGTAATTGTGGATGATTACTCCAGATTTGTATGGACTTTCTTTCTACATTCAAAGGATGAGGCTGCTCAGAAGATTATCCACTTTGTGCTGTACATTGAGAAGCAGTATTCCCTTCCAGTCAAGTGTATTAGGAGTGATAATGGAACTGAGTTCAGAAATCATACACTTGATGACTTCTATCTTTCAAAGGGAATCAAAAGGCAGTTCAGCATTCCAAGGACTCCAGAACAAAATGGAGTAGTGGAGAGAAAGAACAGGACCCTCATTGAAGCTGCAAGGTCCATGCTGGCTGACTCAGGTTTGCCATTGACCTTTTGGGCCGAAGCTGTCAACACAGCTTGTTATGTGCAAAATAGAGTTTTAGTAAATCAGAGGTTGATGAAGACTCCATATGAAGTTCTCCATCATTTGGCTCCTCTGATTTCATTTTTCAAAGCATTTGGGTGTCCCTGTTTATTCTCAACACAAAGGATCAACTCCACAAATTTGATCCTAAGGTGGATGCAGGATACTTTGTTGGTTATTCATCTACTTGCAAGGCATACAGAGTCTTCAACTGCAGAACAAAGATGGTTGAAGAAACTCTACATGTTAAGTTTAATGAATCTCCAAAGGACAAGATTCCACAAAGTCCTGTGGAGTTATTTGATTTGGACATACTGCAATATGTTCCTTATCAAACTCCTGCTGTTGCTCCTGTCAACAGTTCACCACCTGGTGGTACTGCTGATGATGATGATGATTGCAGTACTCACCTCTTCAGGTTTAGTGATCAGCTGCCTGACTCAGCTAGACCTGATGTTCCTGTAGCGCCAGTAGCACCATCCACAACAAATGCTGATGAGATTTCTTCGAATTCAACTTCCTTTGAATTACCATCCACTGATTGGTTTCAAGGAAATGATACACCATCACCATCTGTTGTTGCTGAACCGGCTACAAACACTGCACAGATCTCATTGTGTATCAAGATCTGAAGAATCACCCTATGTCTCAAATCATTGGTGATATCACTGCTGGAGTATCAACAAGAAGTCAATTGTCAAATTTCTGCTTCTATGCTCTCTTCATCAGTCAGCAAGAGCCAAAGAATTATCACATTGCTTTAAAGGACAATGGATGGGTTGATGCCATGCAGCTTGAGCTTCTTCAGTTCAAGAAACAGCAAGTGTGGGAACTGGTTCCTCTACCTCCAGGTAAGTGTGCAATAGGCACTAAATGGGTGTTTAGGAACAAAACTGATGAAAATGGGCTTATTGTTAAGAACAAGGCCAGACTGGTTGTTCAGGGGTTTGCACAAGAAGAAGGTATTGATTATGATGAAACCTTTGCCCCTGTATCCAGACTGGAAGCAATTCGATTGTTTTTAGCTTATGCTGCTTATCAAAACCTTAAAATCTTTCAAATGGATGTCAAAAGTGCATTTTTGTATGGAAAAGTTAAAGAAGAGGCTTATGTATGTCAACCTCCAGGCTTTAAGGACAATAAACATCCTAATTGGGTGTATAAGCTTGATAAAGCTCTTTATGGGTTAAAACAAGCTCCCAGAGCCTGGTATGAGACATTATCAAACTTTCTTCTGGAAAACAATTTCACTAGAGGCTCCATAGACAAGACTTTATTTATTAAGAAAGCTGGGCAGCATAATCTACTTGTTCAATTTATGTAGATGATATCATTTTTGCATCCTCTGATCCAAAGTTGTGTGATGCCTTTACAAAGTTGATGCAACAGAAGTTTGAAATGAGTGCCATGGGAGAATTACAGTTCTTTCTGGGGTTGCAAATCAAACAAAAGGCTGATGGAATTTTTATTCATCAGTCCAAATATACAAAAGATCTTTTGCAAAAGTTTGATTTACAAAACTGTAAGCCCTGTTCTACTCCCATGTGCAGCACCACACAACTGGACTCAGATCAGAAAGGTAAAGTGGTTGATGAAACACTTTACAGATGTATGATTGGGTCCTTGATGTATTTAACAGCTTCTAGACCAGATATATGTTTGCTACATGTGTTTGTGCTAGATTTCAGGCTGCACCTAAAGAGTCTCATCTGATTGCAGTCAAGAGGATCTTTAGATATCTGCAAGGCACTCCATCTCTAGGTTTATGGTATTCTACCGGACATTCTGGTAAATTAGTTGCTTTTTCTGACAGTGACTATGCAGGGTGTAAGTTGACCAGGAAATCAACTTCTGGTGGATGTCAATTCCTAGGCAACTGCTTGATTTCTTGGCAGAGCAAGAAACAGACCTCAGTTGCTACATCCACTGCTGAAGCAGAGTACATTGCTGCTGCAAGCTGTACATCTCAGGTACTCTGGCTTCAAAACCAACTTTTGGATTATGGCATTACAGAGACTAAGACTCCATTGTTAATGGATAGTGCTTCAGCTCTTTGCATTGTCAAAAATCCAGTCCAGCACTCTAGGACCAAACATATAGAGATCAGACATCATTTTATAAGGGATTGTTTTGAAAAAGGTCTGATTGATCCTAAGTTTGTGCCTAGTGCTGATGAGCTTGCAGACATTTTTACTAAGCCTTTGGATAGTTCAACTTTCCAAAACCTGGTGTTAAGGCTTGGTATGCTGCAGCTAGAATAAGTGACAACTACTGATGATCTTAGTAATTCATACTGATGATCATGAGTACCTATGTCACATATAAGTACTGATGAGCTCTTTTAACCTCAGTAGTTTTTATAACTACTGAAGGCTAAATGTCTCACAAGTACTGAAGTACTTCATCTGTTCTAAACTACTGATGTAGTTACAACTACTGCAATCAGTAAAAACAGATAAGTACTAATGTCCTATGAAACAACTGAAATCAGCCAAAAAGACTGATGAATGTGTTGAGGACAGATTGAAACAACTGAAAAGCTAAGAATTGACGAAAACAGCTGAAAATAATTTTCTCTTCAGTCGTTTGTACAACTGCTGTTTCATTCTAAACAACGAAGCAAAACCACGTCTTCAGTAGTTTATAACTACTGATGACTAATACCAAGTCTTCAGTTGTTTACAACAGCTGATGACAAAACCACTGTCTTCAGTAGTTTCATAACTACTGATGACAAACACCAAGTCAGTTGTTTCAATCATCTGAAGTCAAAACCACGGTCTTCAGTAGTTTTCTAAACTACTGATGCCTAACACCACGACTTCAGCTGTTTCAACGTCTGAAAGGATAATACCATGTCAACGGTCGTTTAAAACTACTGATGACTAACACCACATCCTTCAGTCGTTTCCTTACCCGTACCCTATAAATACCCCTAACCTGAGCTCTCCATGCTTCATCTTCTTCAAACCTAACGTTCCTCTACAAAACTCCCTCTTCTCCATGGCGTCTATGCAAATTAAACCGCGACACAACTGTGTTGCCTACCTCACAAAATCGCCGATCTGGACTAAGTTCGATACTGCTATCGATCTTATGGTTCAGTCCCAATACAACAAGGCATTCCTTCTGAACCCGTCTACACCGAATCCTTGAACCAATTTGGATGAACGTACTGTTACCACTGAGGAGAGCAACACACCATCCCTCCGGTCAGTCGTCAACAACAAAGAAGTAGTCATTACTCCTGCAACAATCCGTAAAATTCTTCAACTGAATGATGCTACTTCTCCTGCTGGATATCCGAAGGGCACCATAGATCTATCTTTGCTCAGCATGGATATCAAGGCGATCTCAGTGCCACCACCATCATGAAGAACACTTTAATGACGCTGAGCGCCTGATTTTTCACATGGTAAATGTATGTTTGGCCCCTAAGACGTCGTCTTGGGATCAAATGTCCACCAAATGGCAGCAGGTAATGTATTCTATCCTTGAGCAACAACCACTAAACTTTTCAGAATTAATATTTTCAGAGCTCAAAGATATGGCTCAAAAACTAACTGCCAACCGTTGGATACTATATCCACGGTTCATAATGGCCATTATTACAGACCAGCTTAATGCTGAGGGACTTGTTGGCTTGGGAGTCCCTGCTACGGCTGTTCTGCCGGAAGTATACTCCCGGCACAACTCTGACCGGACACTAAAAATGGCTGCCAAGCTGCGAAAACCCACGCAGCTGGAACCCACAGCCACCACCTCCAAATCCAAAGTCCCCACCAAACCCACCAAAAAGAAACCCAAAATGGCTACTCAGGGAATTGAGTCCCCTGAGGATGCCCCTGCAACACAACGCAGGATATATCCACTAGTCCAAACCCCCTAGTGGATACAATGACTCCTCCAGCCACAGCCGCTCAGGCTTCCTCTCAACAGGAGCCTGCAGCAACTCCCCAAGGGGCACCTACTTATCTGGGATCTTACTCACTTGAGGAGATTGCCATTGAAGAGCACCATCCACCCCAGGTGCACACTGCTTCTATCCCTCACCCCAAACAACCGCCCCTCACAGCCCAACTTTAATAGTTGCACAAGTGCTGACTCAATTGCACTCCTCACCCCCTCCCCAGAAACCACTTACTACTGGGAATACCTCTACAATTGAGGGGGAGGAACACAGTGCACCTGAGAACCCACAACACAGGGTTTCCCAATTCTATCTCCTGGTGTAGACAAGGAGCTTAGAATATCTAGTGAGGCTGCCACCTCCTCTGACTCAGCACATGACCAGAGTGAGGCTGGTAACATTGCTAAGACCTCCCTAGAGGCAACAGCTGATGATGGACATTGTCCTGAGGCTGGAAGTCCCCAGTACCAAGCACAAGGGGCACATGCACCAACTGGTCTACACACCAGTGCATGTAAATCCTGCTCTAAGCAGGAGGTCAGCTGATTCAGCTTCGGCTGATGATGACCTGGGCTTCTTCTATGATGTTCTTGCCCAGAACACAATCCTGGAAGAGAAAGTCAGTAGGCTGCAAAACCTACTTGACCAACTCTCCCAAGGAGAAAGACCATCTGCCTCTATCCACCCACAGATGGCACCTTCCCTTGAAGGTTTCCAAACACAGAGCCACCCCAAAATCAACCACCTGCCTCTGCTTCAGGCCCTACTTTTCAGGAACAGAACCCTCCTGAGCAAATAGGTGCTGTACTCCAAAATTCCCTCCCTCTCATCACACCATAATCACTGATATAGTGATCAAAGCCCTTGATGAGAGGCTTTCCTTAACATTACAGCCCTTGGTTGATGCTGCTGTCCAAAGACTCTTCTGCGGTACAAACCCCTTCCTCCAATGCAACCAAAAAGGGGAGAGTACTGCAGTGAAAGAAAGGAAGAGGAAAAGATCGAGGAAAAGGAAGAGAAGCAAGTCCAAAGAGGAGGAAAAAGAAAAGCAACCTCTGCTCACTTACAAGCGAAAGAGAAGTGCTGATGATCACATGCTGAAGAAAATTCCTTGGAGGAGCTGGTCAAAGAAGCTGACACCACACACAGCCGCTCCATGGATAAAATAATTGAACAACTCTTCAGGCAGGGTTTGACACAGCCACACTGGATAGTGAGATCAGAAGGTTAGAAGTACAAGAGATACAAACCCGATGGGCAGGGTATGATGCTCTTGAGAAAGAGAGGTGGAAATAATGATCCGCTTTATTGCAAAATACTTGGGAAGATCATTAATGGAGATCCGCGCATGGACCAGGGACAGCATTCTGGCTATAGCCACCAGAATCTGTCTGTCTGAGCAATTCAACAAAGGGATTATTGTGGAAGCCTTGATGAGGCTGGGGCTGGTAAAAGGTTAGAGATGGCTAAACTCACAAAGGCGAAACTAACTACAAGGATGCTAGATCAACCTTCCCTTCCACCCACTCAAACAGATCCTATCCCTCAAATCTCCCAACCAACTCTAAGCCGAAATCCAAACATCCTCATTCTTCAAACCAATTCCTTCACCAACCCAACCATCATCCAGTGATGTACCCAGAAGGAGGAGAAGGGTGCTGAGGATGGAGAAGAAGAAGAAGAAGAGGATGAAGATGATAGTCTGCCACTCTGCTGTTCTGAAGCTACCAAAACCCCGAAGTCAATCCATGATCACACTGACTCTCAAAGGGAAATGGTCAGAGTCAAGATAGAAGAAGAAGAACAGCAGAAACAGCACGATGAGCAACTGTTGAAGATGGTTGACAAGGAATTTCCTCAGTCATCATCTATTCAAGCCATGAAAGGGCATGCTCAAAGGCTGTACACTCTCAGGCACACCTTTCAGTATCAGAAGGAGAGAGTGAGAGTATGGCCAGACCCCAGGGTGAGTTCTAGAATCCATAAAAGAACTATCCCACACAGATACAACGGCCAGGTACGAAAAACAATAGAGTCTACCATCATGTTGTCCGTTGTAGTCTCACCTTGGGAAATCATTGATGAATTCAAGAAAGCTCACCAAGCAAAGAAGACCCCTCAAGCCTTACTAGAAAACAAGATGATTAAGAAGGGGTTGTTATATAAAAAGCTTGAAGACATCCGAAGAATGAGCTCCAGTTACTCCTTGAAGGCAACCATCCTGATGAATTTGTATATAGGGAGGTAACTACGGTGGAGCTGAAAAATGGCAGGACCATGAAGTACTTATCAGAGTACTATGGTCCAGAGTTCTTCTTCGAAGGAGGAGCAGAAGAACTCTCTCAGGAGGAACAAGTTGTTCTCCTTGAGGCCTATGTTCGTGAGTCATACAGACTCATTATGGGGAAGTAAATCTCATGAATGGGATAACAACTCTGTGTCCAGTTCCCCAAAACAGAGTTCCCATTCATACTCTGCCAAACAAATATTTGAGATTTCTTCCCAGGCCGGAGCTTACATGGGTCATCTTCTCTACTGATCAAGAAGGAAAAAGACAACATTTTGCCATCAATAAGTGGGAGAATAAATAAGTTAGAGGTTTTGGCTGCATTGGTTCAGGGGGAGTTTGTTGGACCAAAAGAACCAATGAGCCAAGATCAGAAAACCTCTAAGTCCCACACGGTATCACAACAACTGCTGAAAGCCTCATCAGTAGTTTGACAAGTGCTGAAGACTTCAACAGCTGAAGATCAAGTGCTGAAGACCTTAACAGCTGAAGAACCAAAGTGCTGAAGTACAACAGCTGAAGAACACAAGTGCTGAAGCTGAAAGACCAAAGTACTGAAACAACAGCTGAAGAGTTCACAAGTGCTGAAGATCAACAACTGATGTACAAAGTCTGAAGACAAAGACTGAAGACATCAGCTGATGATATCTACTGAAGTCATCAGCTGATGAAAACCTGAAGGTCAAAGTCTGAAGATCAAGTACTGAAGCCTCAGTAGTTTGTCACAACTGCTGAAGAGTACTTCTTCAGTAGTTGTGATATCAGTAGTTTTATATTTTTATGTTTCAGTAGTTTTGTAAAACGACTGAAGAGCTGTTCTTCAGTCGTTGTAGTTTCAGTAGTAGTTTTATATTTTTGTACTTAACATGCTGATATGTTCTCAGTAGTTGTGAACATTTCAGTAGTTTGTTAAGAATTAGTTATTTTTGTATTGGATCTGCCAGTTGTCACTTTCCGTGATAACAGCAGTGATTGTTGCACTCTATATAAGGAGTGACAACTATTGTAATCAGTGGGAATGAGTAATTGAATGGAATGAATGATTGATTGATTAGAATATTCTACATCTATAAACATTCCTAGAAATCAGAAATACATATTCTCTCCCTATAACCGTATGCGATCTTAATGCTTACAAGTATCGATTGCTTGCTACAATTTGTCTAATTCTTGTTGTATTCCGCTGCTTTGTATTCTGATACATCAAACTTGTGATCTCTGATCCTGCATTATAGTATCGTTGGTTGCATGCACCTAAATAGGGCCATGCGCCCAACGGTATAAATTGTCTAAGTGTTCTCATGCACCCAAAACGCCATCGCCAAAACGCCATGCACCCAAATAGTAGCCATGCGCTTGGAAAAGGCTGAATTTGACAAAGTGTCCAGACGCCTAGAAAGCCCATGCGCCTAGGCACTCATGCGCCTGCATAGTGCCTATGCGCCTAGAATTTTCCCAGAAATGGTTAACCGTTGCCCATGTGCCCCAATAGTGCCCATGCGCGCTAAGTTTCCCATGCGCCTAGTGGTCTCCATGCGCTGCATAGTGCCCATGCGCTTAAGACTTGGAATATTTTTCTAATTTTTGGGGAAAATGAAAATTGTAGGATTTGACTTGGGATGTTCTCGGGTGTGAAGTAAGTTGACTTTTGATGATGTATGCGCTGTGTTATGGCATGTATGATGATTGATATGTCATGTATGATGGTGTTTATGTTCTTTGTTATGTATGTTCATTTTCCATGGCTTTATGTTGAATGTTTATGAAAGAAATGATAAAGTATTATGTAACATAATGTGGAAGATAACGAAAAGAGGAACACAATGATAGAATGTATGCATTAATGATAGAGAAAGTGAAAGTAAAGAAAGTCTTGCAAGCAAATGTACGGAGGTGCATGACTCTAAAATGTCGTAAGCTCAACTATGTGTAGTTTAGCTAAACCATAAGGATACACACAGGGGTCTAGTCTTTGTGATTCCGGTTGTATGGTACATGGATGATAGTGAATACTCACCCCGGTGCTAGTGCCAGGCTATGTGTATTATGGAAGTCATTTATGATCTTCGGCCCAGTACCCGCCTTGTGCATACGTTTGGGGTGTAGTATACAGTTGGGATCCTTGTCGCTTGCCCTGATGCTGGTGCTAGGCTATGTGCGTTATGGAAGTCATTATGATCTTCGGCCCAGTACCTGCTTTGTGCATACATTTGGGGTATAGCTAAAGACACTGATCCAAAAAGAAGTAAAGAAAGAAAGTAATGAATACTAAAGGAAGATAATAATGATATTATCTATGTGTACGTATGATGTGTGATCATGTACAAACTTATAGAACGGTTTTGAAAGAAAATAATGTATGTTTTTGTTTTAAAACTAGAACTTACTCAGCAACTCTGACTTTTATGTGTTTCCAGTTGGCAGGTAATGGTTGCTGAGGATGGCACGGGGTGGCTACTTGGCTAATTTTGGATGGCATTCTTTTGTATAATGTTTTTGCATTGTAATGCGAACAAACGATATTTTGTAATGTATGTTGTATTATTTTGCAAAAGCAATTATGACGAAATGAAAAGGGTGTTTAAATGTTTCTGTTGGTCCATTTCATCGTATTTCAGTACAAATGTAGTGATGAATCATTCAATATCAAACACACATACTAAACAAGATGCATAATAATGATTGAAAACAATAACAACTCATTCAATATAAGACAATGAAGATCAATACATTCAATAAAATCAAAGCACAATGATATTTCTGTGAATTTACTGCTTAGAAAAGGTAAGTTGCAAAAAGGATCAACGATTAGGGTTTTTCAAGCTTACTCACAATGATAATGATCAAAAACTATATATAGCAGTCTTAGTTTCGCTGTCAGCGAAACTGTTTTGCCGAAACTGTAGTTTCGTCCGACAGAAAACAGTAGTTTCGCTTAGCGAACTAATTAGTTGACTGTTCGCTCACAGTTTCGTTGGACTGCAAAACTACCTAAATCTAATTACATACAAAAGGAAACTAACAAAAGACCTATTACAAGCAAAAATAAATATTCTAATCTAAGATGAGTCCAACCTATACATGATCTTCAATTCTCCCCCTAGGTTGGAACTCACCACCTTCACTCGTCTTGATGTATCTTGTCAGCTCCAGCTTCCTCCGTTACCTTTGATTTGTCTTTAACACCTCCTGCGACAACTTCCTTAAGGGCTTCAGCAAATGATTCTCCATGGTCTCTTCCTGCTTCACGAGCCCCTTCAGGATGGGCACTAGCTTGCCCAAACTGCCTTGTCAGATCTAGTATATCCATGATCAAATCATCTTGAGCCCTTACTCGCTCTGCAAGCCTTTTCACTGCTGCTCTCACTCCTCTAATCTTATTTGCCATAATCATAAACAGACTGGCCTCTTTCCTTGTCTCTTCTCCCGCCCCAGCCTTGATATGATTCTCACATAAAACCAACAAATCTTCATCACAAAACTAAAGAGCTCCAGAGGATCAAATACTTTGAATTCTTTACCATTCTTAACTCTTATCACTGCCTCCCCCGTGTTATTATCATAAAATCACTTCTCAAAATCTATAACTGTTGGGGAAGGGAATCTACTAACCTCACTCTATTCATAGTCTTTGGTGGTTTTACCCTTAGGACAATTCTTCCTTTTCTAGTTTCCCAATCTTTGTCTTTCTTTGATCGTTTCCTCTCTGCCTTCATGTATCCAAAAGACTCAAAGTTGTCATTTAGGCCATTTTTAATTTCTCTCTCCAAAAGTGAGGCTTGTTCACTAAGATTCGCATTCAGTAATGGCAGAGCCGCCAACCTCCTCAGATCCCATTCAGGCAAGGTCTTGAATGCCTTCCTCTTATGTATGTAACTAATTCCACCCCTCTCCTCTTGATCATGAATATCTTAAGGCCAGGGTTATAAAACCAACTAATAATCCTCTTATCAACCTCCTTTTTATTCAACCCTTCTAAGTGTTAGAAAAAGGGAGTTAATTCTTCAGGCTCCTTCTTTTTAACAAACCATTCAACTTTATCCATCTCAAAGACATCTTCATCTAGCTCTCCCTTTTTGGCTACATATATCAATGGTCTCTCATCAACTTCATAGAATTCTGGCTCAGAATCGTAATCTACCAGTTGTTCATCGTCATCCTCTTCATCAACTAACGTTTTTCCTTTCTCAGCATCTCTTTCAACCGACTTCTCCCTCACAACCTCTTCTCCAACCAGATATTTTTCTACATCAAGTCCCATGTTCACAAACCCAGCCTCCATAATCTCCTCTTCATTCTCCCTACCTTCATCTTCATTCCTTATTCTTGACCCTTCTGCACCAGCAGTTGCTGCACCAGATGTGCCCTTTCCTTCTTTGGAGGAAGTACCCATGTTCACGACTATTTAGAAATATGAGTTAAATCATCTAACTCACATTGGGGTTGATAAGTCTAAGGTAAGATGCTTCAAGTGCAATCTCTATGGACACTTTTCTAGAGAATGCAATCAACAAAATTCTGACACAACACAACATCAGAATCATCAGGCCAAACAACCCTCATCAACTCAAAGATGTTTTAGACAGCCACAACTGACCAACGAGAAATTACTAAATTCTCATATTGAATCAAAGAAAAGGTCTGGGTTGGGATACAATGTTGTGGCACCTCCTGTTAACAATAACTATGTTTCTTTGCCTAAATCAATGACAAATAATCTGTCAAAACATTTTGTGCCTAGCACCAATATAGGAACTAGCTCAAATCAACAAAACATTGATAACGAGGTGAATGAAACTGAGTCTTCTAAATCAGAAAAGATTAATCAGAATTCTACTTAGATGAATGGGATGACTTGGATGATTATGATGAACATGATGCTGATCTTTTAAATAAGATAAGAATGTTGTGTTTGGAACAAATATTTCATAAATGCTTGAAGAAACAAAGTTGCCATACCATCCTAAACAAAGAAACATGTTGAAGACCATCTGCAAGGGAATAGCTCAGTTGAATGAAGGTCTTCAAGAACTAAATCAGCAACAAGCCACCTCCAAGAAATCTGCTTCTACTGAGGAAAAAGAGAGATCCAAGGAAAAAGGAAAGAAAAGGCATCAACAGAACATCGACGGAAGAAGAACCTCTTTCCTGTACCAGATCTACGAAATAAGAAAACTTTAGCAGAAGTCAACGATGATTCAGTAGATGATCTACAGAAGAGAAATTCAGCTCCAAACAATCAAAAGATGAATAAAGTGGAAAAAGAAGAAGCACATCCAAAGCTGAAGAAGAAAGAACAACATCAAAGGTTAGCAAACCATAAAATTGATTCTAAGAAAGAATCAGATGAAAAGTATTGCAAATGGTGTGACATGAAAAATCACAATACTGAAGATTGTTAATTCAGTAGCTACTGCTCTATTTGCAATATGAACAATCACATGACTGCTGATTGCTACTTCAACAAACATTGTGCCATCTGCAACAAAAATAACCATTCCACTCAGGAATGTTATTTGAACAAAAAGAACGAGACAAAAGGCACAAAGAAGAAATAATCAGATAAGTCTGAATCAGATACTCAATGAACTGAAACCAAAGTTAAAATCAAAGGACAAAACATCATCAAGTGCTCATCCATTGAAGAAAATACAAACTTTCCAGCAGTCAAAAACACCTCACAAAAGGGTAGATTTGACTGTTAAGGAAACAAAAGATGATGATGCATTCTTTGATAAATTTGAAAAGGGAATTCATATACCTCATTCAATAACAAAAGATTGTGAGATATTTAATCATAAAGTTTCATTATCAAAACCAAAGTCTCAAATCAATAAGACTAAGTTGAATCAAGAAGAAATTGAGGAACAAGAACCTAGTTCATCAACATCCCATTCAACAGAATCAACCTCATCTAAAACAAATCAGAATGAATCAACCAAAACTAAAACTAAAACTTCAAGATTTGTTCATGAAGGAGTAACAATTTTAGACACTGTTGACAAACCCAAGATCATTAAGACTTGGGTTGTCAATTCTAACTGATTTATTTCCGAATGCAGGAACAATATTGGAGAGCTAACAACAAGTGGTATGTTGACAGTGGTTGTTCCAGGCATATGATAGGAAACTGGTCACTTCTCCATGACTTCAAACATAAAAAGGCTTCTTATGTGGCATTTGGTGGGGATAAAAAGGGAGGTAAAATTGTTGGTGAAGGAATGATAACAAATGGTGTGCTCAAATTTGAGAAAGTAAATTATTATGAAAATTTATAGTATAATTTACTGTGTCTCAAATGTGTGATCAAAATTATACCACATTGTGTGATAATACTAATTGTTACATTCTCAAGTCAGGATTTAATGTTCCAGAAGACTAGATCCTCCTCAAAGTAGCAAGAAAAGGAAACACTTATGTTTTGGATATGAACAACACATCACTCACAAAACATGAAACATGCCTTCTATCTAAGCTATTAGAAGATGTATCTCAATTATGGCATAGAAGGCTTGTCCATTCTAACATGAAGAACATGAATAAATTGGTGTAAAATGACCTCGTCATTGGATTGCCAAACAAAGAGTTTCATTGCTCAACTCACTATTCTTCTTCTTACAAAGGAAAACAACATAGAGTGTCACATAAATCCAAAATTATCAATACTAATACTACACCACTCGAATTGCTTCACATGGATCTGTTTGATCCTACCAATGTGATGAGCATTGGAAAAAGGCAATATTGTTTAGTGATAGTTGATGATTTCACAAGATTCACATGGGTCTTTTTCTTAAAACAAAAAAGTGAAACATCAGAAACATTAATGGACTTTGTGATCAAGATTGAGAATCAACTTCATACAAAAGTTAAAATTTTTAGGAGTGACAATGGTACTGAATTTGTCAATTTTGAAATGGATTCCTTTTGAAAGAGCAAAGGTATTGAAAGGGAATTCAGTGCACCAAGAACTCCACAAAAAAATGGAGTTGCTGAAAAAAGAAACAGAATTCTCATTGAAGCAGCCAAGACAATGCTAGCTGATTCACAATTGCCCATCACATTTTGGGCTGAGGCTGTGAATACTGCATGCAATGTTCAAAATAGAACATTAATTGTCAAAGAACATAACAAAACTCCTTATGAGCTCTTGTTTAAAAGAAAACCATACATAGGATATCTTAAAGTCTTTGGATGTCATGTATCTGTTTTAAACATAAAAGAGTCATTGTGAAAATTTTCAGAAAAAGCATATGATGGTTTCTTTGTTGGATACTCTTTAACATCTAAATCTTATAGGATTTATATTCCACAACATAACATTGTGGAAGAAACTCCTAATGTATCCTTTGATGAATCTCTATTTACTAAGTCTGTTAAAGGTTCATCATGGTTGTTTGACATAGATGCTCTAACTAAATCATTTAACTATGATCATTTGAACACTGCAGGATCTGATGAAGTATGTTATCCATTCGTTTCCCCTCATATGACTGAAGTAACATTATCTACTGATCCTCCAAGGATACACACATCCTCGGGTGGAAACACATCAGCAGCAGCTGCAGACACTACATGTGGAAATGAACATGGTGCATCCGGAGATGTGAATGCTGTCCCTTCAACAGATCCATGCTCTCAAGTGAATACAACAAACATTGGAAATGTTTCAAGTCCTCACTTATCATCTGGAAAAGTTCATGTAACTCCTACGGAAGAGCAAAATGATTCTGCAGAAGTTCCTGCAACTTCTACAGAAGAGCTAAATGATTATGGGGAAGTTTTTGTGGAAGAGCAAAATGGTTCCGGAGAAATTCCTACGGAAGAGCAAATAGATACTAGAGATGTTCCTACAACCCATACAGAAGAGACTCATGATACTTCTCCTCAATTTGAACATTTTGACTATTTTCTAATCTCTCAACCTGGGTTTGTCAGTCTGAAGCAATGGAAATGACTAACCTAGAATCATCTATGCCAGTTGAATCAACTCCATCAATGAGAATCCATAAGACTCATTCAGTCAACAACATCATTAGAGATCTTACAAAGAGAACTACAAGGAGCCAAAGTGGTACTACCACCTTTGTCTCTTCAGTTGTTTTCTTTCTCAAGTAGTCCTTCCAAACATCACTGCTTCTTTAAAGACATAGTTGGTTTGAAGCTATGCAAGAAGAGCTTTAACAATTTAGAAAGCAAAAGGTATGGTCTCTAGTTGATTTGCCTGAAGGTCACATCCTATTGGAACAAGGTGGCTATACAAAAACAAGCTGGATAATAGAGGGATTATTGTAAGACATAAAGCAAGGTTGATTGAACAAGGATACACTCAAGAAGAAGGAATAGACTATGATGAAGTTTTTACACCAGTTGCAAGAATTATGGCCATAAGAGTGTTTCTAGCTTATGCATCATATAAGAAGTTCACTGTGTATCAGATGGATGTCAAGTGTGGATTTCTATATAGGAAGATTGATGAGGAAGTGTATGTGTCACAACCCCCTGGTTTTGAAGATCCTCATTATCCTCATAGGGTATACAAACTAGATAAAGCCTTGTATGGTCTTCATCAAGCACTAAGAAAGTGGTATGAAACACTATCATCTTTCTTGCTCAAGCATGGCTACAAAAGAGGAACCATTGATCAGACACTCTTTCTCAAACAAGAACATCAAGATCTCTTAGTTGTTCAAATATATGTTGATGACATTATATTTGGCTCAACTAACAAGAAATTGTGTGTAAATTTCAAAGAGCTGATGAAATTTGAATTTTAGATGAGTTCAGTGGGTAAATTAACCTTCTTTCTTGGTCTTCAAGTTCATCAAAAACCATATGGGATATTCATCAATCAAGAAAAATACATACATCAAATTTTGAAGAAATACAATCTTGCTGAAGTATCCTCATGCAAAACACCACATCAACAATTAACAAGATTGTTCTTGGTCCTTCAAGAAAATATATTGATCAAAAATTATATAGATCAATAATAGGTTCACTTATGTATCTAACTGCCAGTAGACCTGACATTATGTTTGCTGTGTGTGTGTGCTAGGTACCAATCTGATCCAAGGGAGTCTCATCTGAATGTTGTAAAAAGGATTTTCAGATACCTCAAAGGAAAACCAGGACTTGGTCTTTGGTATCCAAAGGATGGTGACTATACACTCTACTCATATTCAAACAGTGACTATGTGGATATAACAGTAACAGAAAATCAACAACTGGTGGATGTCGATTCATCGAACCAAGACTAGTATCATGGCAGTGCAAGGAACAAACAAACGTATCTGTATCCATAGCTAAGGCTGAGTACTAGCCGCTTCAGCTGGTTGCTCTTAAGTCCTTTGGTTGCAAAACCAATTGCTTGACTATGGTTACAACTTTCTTCAAACTTCAATTTACATAGACAGTTCTACTACTATGTTTATAACTGCTAATCCTGTGCAACATAGTAAAACAAAACATATTGAGATAAGCTATCATTTTCTGAGAGATTGCTTAGAAAAGGGATTGATTAAGTTAGTCAAAGTGGATACAACAAATCAGCTTGCTGATTTATTCACTAAAGCCTTTGATTCTGTCAGATTTAATTTTCTAATTGAGTCTCTAGGAATGATTAACTTAGGTTAATCAATTTGAACAACAAAACACTATGTGTAATGATGCTTCAGCATGACATATGGATGGGAAATGATAGTAAACTATATCTTTGCTTATTCCTGAATTCATAAATTAACAATAAATCTAAGCAAGTTTCTTGATATATGAGTAGATTCATCTTGAGTGGAAACTACACTGAGTGCATGCCAAACATAGTGCTAAATGATTGTTTGTGGGAAACTTTATTTTGAGAATACAAAGTGAGTCTTATTCTGATGTGACCAAATCACTCATCTAAACACACTTACCAACACTTTATAATATCTATCTTTGCAAATTATACTCCCTTTGTTTTGTGTGAACAAAGACCTGGGTGTATGATCACCATACTGAATATCAGTTAGAAAAGGTGAAAAGATCATGATCCTCATCATCCCTCTCTTTTGTGTGAACAAAGACCTAGGTTGAAGGCACCTCTGTTTTACATGAGTAAAGACCTCGTGACCTGAAGATGATCATATCTAAGCTCTCAAAAGAATCCTATGTGACCAGTTGTATATTAATCTAGAGCTTTTACATCATTGCATTAATGAGATGTCAAATGCATCTCAAGATAGAACTTATAACTTAAAGTATATAGTCCTTAAGTGTAAAAAATGATGATTTGACTTGCAAAGGGAAGACAAAATCTTTATGACTTAAATGTGAAGCCCATAACAGTTATTTCCAAATCAATCTGAAAACATGATAAACAACATGCCCATTTGATACATGAGCTCTTGTATGGATTTAAGTGGACAATATACTTACAATCAGAACTTTGTTCAGGTATCAATTCAACAAAGTAACTCATCAGGAAGAGGCTTAGTATTATAGTATGATCCCATCATATGTGTATATATGTCTGCTCATCATCATACAGTTAAATGTCACTCATGTTATTCTTCTTAGAAATTTATGATAAATGCTTAATGTCATCATTAATCAGAATTTTAGGGGGAGTAGAATACAAGAAGTAAAGTTTATCAATCAACAGCTTTGTCTATTTCATTATCAATTTGAAGGAATTGGAATCTGAGCACCATCTTAGCTCTTGGATACATGACATTTTCCTTAAAATCATATTTTTTAACGTTCTTATGCTAAATTGTCATGTATACAAAGTCAACAAGGTCCAACAACAATAAATGGTTCTAAGCATGGACTTGGACCATGCAATAATACTTCAAAGCACTGTGCCATCTTAAGCATTAGCAGAAGCTACAGTGTTGAAAATTTAAATGTTTATCCGTAGATTGGTAAACTACGGATGAGCAAAGATCATCAAAGATAGTTTAATTTCATAGTTTGGTAATCTGTGGATAGTTATATTTCATCAGCACATATCGTTAAGTCATCCGCAGATGATTTATGGGATCCGTAGATGATCTGCGGAAGAATTTGTTAAGGGTTCCACTTCATTAATGTGATAAAATTAAGGTGTCTGAGAGTATAAATGATGTGTTTGACTTCAAACATCATTATTCGCTTTTTCAGTTCACTTTTTCAGACCCAGAAAAACACACTCTCAAAAAACTTTTCCCCCTTTTATAACATTCAAATTCTACCAAATCAAAATCATTAAACAAACATATATCTATGTTCTTAATTAGCTGTTTTCAAGGTAAAACATGTCGTAATATGAAGAATGATCTGTTTGATTCTTGTTTATTCTCACAACTGTTTGTATTCTCATATCAATAATGTGATTCTAACAAAATCTTCTTCTTATGAACATATGGATAATCGATTTGCGACAGAACACAATGTGTGTGCCTTCTTAAACCTTGACGATCCTGTTTCAAAAGGGTGTCAAGAAATTATCTGATATCTAAGAGGGTCTAGGTTGTTCTATGCCTTATCAGTAGAGCCTGTGATTCATCAATCACACTTCACTGATTTCTGGAACTTTTCATAAATAGAAGAAGATGGCCAAGTTATTATGGATAATGTGAGAGTCGAAGATTGAGAGTCGATGAATAGACAATAAGAAGGGTTCTCGAGTTGGGAGATGTAGAAGCTGGTCATCCTGATGTATTCGACAATGAATACATAGAGAGATTTTTTCTCATGATGGGGTGTGATGGTGATTTCAAGAAGGGAGAAATCAAGAAAGGAAGACTCTGCAACTTGTACAGAGTTCTCTGCCACACTTACCTTAAGTGCATCTCAAACAGAAAATCTAGTCTTGACAGATTTTCAAGGCATATCTGTTCTGGGATTATTGGTGTTTTTGAGGGAAGAACCTATAATTACTCAAGTACATATTCAACTGCTTATGTGATCACATCAAAGTGCAGAAGGCTGATAAAATGTATATGTTTCCAAGGTTTCTGCAACTGATCATTAACGCTGATCTGCCTGGAACTACTGTGGATGGTGGTGTGTTCGTACAAGCACACCTTGGCAGATTAGTACTGAATAAAATATTAGGGAAATATGAAGGAGGAGACATGCCCATGTTTGCACATGTGGTTGATGCTACTGCAAATATTCCTCAAGAGCTTGTGTGGGAAGATCAACAAGAGAACTCTGCAACCAACTCTGTTCAAGACACTCACTCACCAGATATATCACCCATACATCAGCAACCTCATCCATCACCATCCCAACCATAATCTCCAGCCAACCAAAACACAGAACCAATCTCTCCAATCCACCATCAATCACCTAATCAACAACAAACATCCTAACCACAATCTCCAGCCAGCCAAAACACAGAATCAACCTCTCCAATCCACCCCTAATCACCAAATTAGCTTCAAATGCAACTTTATCAACAACCTCCAATCCAGAAAATTCAGCCACCGAGAGCATTTACACTAGGGAGACAGAGTTAGCCTCACAAGCAAGTACAGTTCAACTCTCATTATCCAAAACTGAATCCCCTGTATTCTCAAATGAAACTAAACCAGTATCTCCGGTCACTGACCATCAACAACAACATCAACAACCACATCAGAAATCGGAAGATCAAGCCATTGATGCCAGTTCAAGCTGAGCAAGTGTAGCCCATAGAAAGGTAAAAGATGATGGGATTGCTTCTCAACATTAGGAAGGAGAAGAAGAAGCAAACCATGTTGATGTGATTGTATACAATAAAGATGATCTAAATGATGATGACATCCCTTTAAGCAAAAGTTATTTGGTGGCAGGGTACAAAAAGCATGTAGTGAAGTCCAACTTCAGAAAGCAAAGGATTAAGGAGCTGAAAGGAATAATTGCAAGAAAGGATGAAATGCTGATGGAACTAGAATCAAGAGTCAAAAGCTTGAGAGAAGATGCCGTGTGCAATAATGAAGTGATTGAGACCCTGATCAATCATGGGTTCCCATTTGACATGGTTGAAAGAATGAACTTGACTGAGATGAAAGATATGCTGAAAGAGTTTGAGCTTGCTAGGTTCATAATTCCAAATTATGACTATGAAGCATTCACCACTTTTCAAGCCATTAAGAAAATCAAGAAAGATCTTGGCCATTGTGACACTACTAAACTCACCAAGTACAATATGGTATGTTGGCTTCAAGGACACAATTACAAGGCTCATGAGCTTAAAGGAAGAAGTGTTGGTGAACTAAGAAGAATGATGGAACATTAAGGAAAAGGGCTCAGTTTAAAGACTTGGAGGAAGGAGTGATTGAAGGAGGTTGTGTGGTTGATGAACCAATAGCAAAAGAAAGTCTTGTGAAGGCTGAAACTTCCTTGTGTGAGATTATTAAGAAAGCTCAGACTCATAATTTGATGGTCAAGGCTATGTTCCTCACCAATAACGGTTATGATGTTAATGAAGTGTTCAAGATGAAAAATGAGGGAATGGTTGAAGAGGAAGAAAAGCTCAACAAGTTGTTGGATCCCACTTTTATGATTTAGTATGAAGGGGCACAAACAACCAAGTCACCTGTATTTCCCTCAATTTCTAAATCCAAAAAGAATGAAGCCCTTCAATCATTGTACCCAGATCTGTATAAAATGATTGGTAGGGAGATCAAGGATTAGCTCTCTAAGCAAGGATACATAAATAAATGTAGATACATGTGTACCTAGTTTCTAAGCTTAATGTAAAATGTTTTTATTGTCTTACACATATGTAATAGAATGGGTACTTAATGAAATACAATGTGTGGTTGTGCTCATAATGTTGAATAATTCATTGTTTGATATGTAATAACGCTTATTGAACTAACTAGATAGGTTTGTGGTTGTTTGAATAGATCTAAGTCAAATAATGATTGTGAAACATATTCAAACATAATCATATGAAGTTCTCATGCGAATGGCCCATGCTAATGGACCATACGCATGAACAACTTCATGCTAATGAACCGGTCGCACGACTGAACCAGGAGATTGGATCAGTCGCATGATTGTAACATGAGATTGACTCAGTCGCACGACTGAACACTCAGTTGTGCGAATGGATCAACCGCATGACTCAATCGCACGACTGAACCATGCAAATGGTTCAGTCGCCCGAATGAGAAACCTAACCTATAAATACCACTTAAATCATGGAAAAACGTGACACGTCGAAAACCTACGTACTAAATCGTACCCTAGCCGTCCAGAGACCTCTAAGAACCTGTTCCAAGTTCATAGATCGCACTAGATCGATTACAAATCGTTCTTAACGTTTAGATTCAATCCACAATTGTTTCTACGTGCGTTCTCACTGATTGGATCACCAATCAAATAGGATTCCGCACTATTTGATTCCGTATACAAGTATATCACTTAGTATTTCGTTCAATACACGATCCTAACAAGTGGTATCAGAGCTTTGGCTCTTTATTTATATGTGACTCAATTGTTTTTGATAGAAAAATGTTTTTTTTCATCAAAAACGCAATCTTTTCGTGTCAAACGGTGTCTTAGATGTCTCCTGTTTGTATAGTTTAACTTTTTCCGGCATACGGCAATTAGGGTTAGTCAAAATTCGTGTTTTTGCATCCAAAACATCTTAAACCTATGAATTTTCGAAATCCAGCAGCTTAAGTGGCACGATTGACTCAATCTCATGACTGAATACATACGCATCCCTCATACGCACGATTGGACTCATTCGTACCTCTATTCGTACGACTGAGCAGTCTATACGCATTGTCAATTGCATTGTTCATTCGCCCGACTGAGCAAACCGCAGTAGTTCAGTCGCACGATTGAACCATCCGCATTATTCAATCGCACGAATAGTCCAACCACACACCTTCATTCGCACAAGTGAAACAGATTGTTCAAAAGTTTATAGCTGATAGCAATGGAGGACCAATACTCGGAATTCACAGCAGGGAGAGACTCAAGGATTCAAAACTACTCCTTCTGGAGAATGAAGCGGGGAATCACAACAAAACCCCTAAGCTAATCATGTTAGATGAATACCCATGATGGAAGCAATGTTTCAAGATCTACTTAAATGGAGTAGATCCCAATCTGTGGGAATCAATAGAGACAGGGTATAGCTTGCTAGTAGGTGCTGATGGAGTCAAACTTTTCTAGGATGAGCAATCTAAGTTTGATTGAATAGAGTAGATTGCAGTGGAATTCAATCAATGAATTAAACAATTTTGCAAGAACACAATTGATATTCAATGGAATAGTGCACAGTTATAGAAAGAGAGAGAATTATGCAAAAGGAATATTTCATTCAAATGCTTTCATGGTGGCTCAAAGTCACACGTTACAATTAGGTTAACATTCCTTATATAAGGAATGTGATGTCTGCTGATGTCACCTGATAGTGATATTTAACAGATTTATACAAACAACTGAAACTATGCAAACTACTGAGAATGTTCATAACAACTCATCACATCTTAGAGAATGCTAAGTACAAAAACATAAAACTACTGAACTAAAACTAATGAAACTATAAACTACTAAAAAGTAAATTACAAGTACTAAAAGGAAAACCATCACAACTACTGAAGTTATTAACTTCAGATGTTGTGACAACTACTGAAGTTAATAACTTCAGCTGTTGTGACAACTACTGATCACTCTGGTCTTCAGTCTTTGTCTTCAGTCTTTGTCTTCAGTCTTTGTCTTCAGTCTTTGTCTTCAGTCTTTGTCTTCAGACTATGTCTTCAGTACTTTACTTTCAGACTTTGTCTTCAGTCTTTGTCTTCGGTACTTTACTTTCAGACTTTGTAATCAGTTGATGTCTTCAGCTGTTGTAATCTTCTTCAACAGTTGTAATGTCTATGGGACTTAGAGGTTTTTCTAATGAGGGTCATTGGTTCTTTTGGTCCAACAAACTCCCCCTGAACCAATGCAGCCAAAACCTCTAAGTTTATTGAAGATCCCACTTATTCTTTGGCAGAAACACCCTCTTGATCAGCTTCAGAGGTAATCATGTAAGCACATGCCGGGAAAAGGTTTCTGAATATTTTATTGGCTAAGTATGGAAGGGAACTCTGTCTTAGGGAAACTGGACACAGAGCCTTGTCCCAACCATGAACCCTAATTCCCATTGATGAGTCTGTAAGACTCTCTTGCACAGGCCTCAAGGAGAACAACTTGTTCCTCCTTGTTGAGTTCTTCTGCTTCTCCCTCAAAGAAGAACTCAGGCCTATAATATTCAGACAGATATCTAACTGTCTTCCCATTTTTCAACTCAACAGTTGTGATCTCTCTGTATGCGAATTCATCTGGGTGAGAGCTTTCTAGCAGCAACTGGAGTTCACTCTTTTGAAGATCTTCAAGTTTCTTGTATAACAACCCCTTCTTGATCATTTTGTTCTCAAGTATAGATTGAGGGGTTGTCTTTGAGTTATGTGCTGTCTTGAATCTACAATAATTTCCCAAGGTGAGACTACCATAGCCAAACTAATTTTAGCATTCAAAGTCTTTTTCACTTGGCCATGATATCTACTTGGTATGTTTTTTTTATGAATTCTGGAACTTACCCTGGGGTCTGGCCAAATCCTCACTCTTTCTCTTTGATGTTGGAATGTATGCCTAAGAGTGTACAGCCTCAGAGCTTGTTTCTTCATTTCTTGAATGGATGAGGACTGAGGGAAGTCCTTGTCAACCATTTTGAGAAATTGCTCATCATGCTGATTCTACTATTCTGCTTCTTCAATCTTTACTTTCACCATTTGCATTTGCAAGTCAGGTGTAATCATCTGCTGACTTCTGAGCTCAGGTGTTTTAAGTTTGAGAATAGCAAAGATTGGCAGACTATCTTCATTATCATCCTCTTCTTCTTCTTCTTCTACCCTCAACACCCTTCTCCTCCTTCTGGGTGCATCAATGGGTGTGGTATGAGGTGGTTTTTGAGGTAATGGAGTTGGTTTTGTGGGTTGAGTTGTGAGTGGTTTTGGTTTAAGGATAGGATTGGCAGGTTTTGGAGTTGGTTATTTATGAGTTGGAGTTAGGGAAGGCTGATCTAGCATTTTTGTGGTAAGTTTTGCTTTGGAGAGCTTGGCCATATCAGTTCTTTTCCTAACACCTGCCTCATCCAATGCTTCTATAATTAACCCTTTATTGAATGCTTCAGAAGAACAAATTCTGGTGGTTATTGCCAGAATACTGTCTCTGGTCCATGATTTGATCTCAATCAATGATCTTCCCAAGTATTTTGGAATAAATGTGATCACTATCTCCAACCTTTCCTATCCATGACACTGTAACTAGCCCATCTTTCTTGTATTTCCTTAACTTCCAGCCTTTTGATCTCAGTGTCTAAAGTGGCTGTATCAAAGCTCTATCTAAAGAGTTGGTCTATTATTTTGGACATAGATCTACTATGAGCTTCATCAGCTTCTTTAACCAGATCTTCTAAGGATTTCTCTTCAACAAACTCTTGTGTTTGAGCACTTTTCTTCCTTTTACAAGTGATTAGTTGTTTCTCTTTCTCTAGGTCCTTTTATTTTTCTTGTTGTTTCTCATCAACCGCTCTCTTTCTTTTTCTTTCTTTTACTGCCTTAGACTCCCCCTTTTTGGGTGCATTGGGTTCAGGGGTTTGAATGGCAGAAAGTGACTTTTGCACAACATAATCAACTAGTGTTTGTAGATTTGAGGAGATCCTCTCATCAATGGCTTTATGTACAATCTCAGTGATGATGGGAGTGAGAGAGGTAAGGAGTTTTGAATGGTTGCAACCATCTGCTTAAAGGGGTTCTGTCCCTGAGAGTTGGTGCTAAAAACAGGGGCTGGTGGCTTAGTTAAGTGTGGTGGCTGAGTGTTTGGTGAACCTTCAAATGAAGGTGCCATCTGGGGGTTTCTTGGGGCAGATGGACTTTTAGCCTGAGACATTTTGGCTAGCAGTTCTTTGAGTCTGCTCACCTCAGTCTCAAGGATGGTGTTATGGGCTAAGACATCGAAGAAAAAGCCCAGGTCATCATCAATCTTTGTTGAATCATCTGACCTCCTGATTAAATCAGGATGTACATGCCCTGAGTGTAGATCAGTATATGCATGTGCCCCTTGTTCGTGGTTATGGGGACTTCCTGCCTCAGGACTTTGTCCTTCATTGGCAGTTGCCTCTGGTGAGGTCTTATATATGGTACCAACTTCATTCTGTTCCTTTTCTGAATCAGTAGAAGTGGCAACCTGACCAGAAGTTCGAACCTTCTTTTCTACACTTGGAGATTAAACATTATAACCTGTGTGTTGTGGGTTATCCGTAGCACTTTGGTCCTCCCCCTCAATTGTTGAGGTATGCCCAGTGTGAATTGGTTTCTGGGGAGGGGGTGAGGAATGCAGCTGACTCAACACTTTGGCAACGACAAGAGTTGGGCTTTGAGGGGCGGTTGCAGTGGGAGATTGGTCAGAAGCAGATTGCACCCAGGGTGAGAGGTGCTCTTCAATGGTAACCTTCTCAACTGAGATAGGTTCCAGTAGTGTGGGTTCCCCTAGTGTGGTTGCAATAGGATCCTGTAGAGAGGATACCTGTGTGGTTTCAACAGGTGGAGTCTCTAACATAACTGGGGGGTTAGAGCCAGTATATGTTTCCTGTATTGGTGGTACAGGGGCATCCTCAGGTGACTCATCTCTCTGAGTAGCCTTTTTGGGCTTTTGGGGTTTTGGTTTGGTGGGGACTTTGGATATGGAGGTGAACGCTGTGGGTTCCCTCTGCTTGGGTTTGAGCAGGCGGGCAACCCCTTTGAGAGTGGGGTCAGAGTTTGTCTGGAGTATGCCTCAGCTAAGACAGCTGGAGCAGGGACTCCAAGACCAACAAGGCCGTCAGAATTTAATTGATTTAAAATTATGGCCATCAGAAACCTGGGATATATAGCCATCTGTTTGACACAGGTTTCTGAGCCAGATCCTTAAGTTCCATAAACACTATCTCAGAAAAATTTAGATTTTGTCGTTCAAAGATAGAGTACAATACCTGTTGCCATCGTGAGGACATCTGATCCTATGAAGATGTCTTTGGAGCAAGGCAGACATTTACCATGTGGAAGATAAGTCTTTCAGCATCATGGAAGTGCTTTTAAGAATTGTTGTAGCACTTAAGTCTCCTTCATATCCGTTGTTGATGAAAGACATATCGATGGTGCCTTTCGGGTATTCTACAACACAGGTGAATCATGCAAGTTTAGGGTTTTGTGAATGATGTCAGGGGTGATTACCACCTGTTTGGGTTAACCAACGACTGGAGAGTGATTTCGCTATCATTGTCACCGGTTGTTACAGAGACGTTGGACCAGAATTGGGTTAACGATTCAGGGTATATGGTAGGATTCAAAAGAAAAGCGGTTCGGTATTGGGAATCCACCATAAGATCGATGGCATTATCAAATTTGTTCCAGAAGGCTGATTTCGAGAGGTAGGCAACACAGTTATGTCTAGGTTTAAGTTTCATGGTCGCCATTGTTGAGAGAGAAAAAGGATAGAAAACGGCTAATGAAATGTTCGACTATAAGTACAGGTATTTATAGGGTAAGAAAAGGCTGAAAAGAAAACGGCTAAAAGTCTTGGTGTTGTCATCAGTTGTTTTAAAACAACTGAAGACTTGGTTTTAACTATCAGACATTTGAAAACAACTGAAGACTTGGTTTTAGTCATCAGTAGTTATGAAACTACTGAAAACCTTGGTTTTGTCTTCAGGTGTAAGAAACAATTGAAGACTTGGTGTTAGTCATCAGTAGTTATGAAACTACTGAAGACAAGGTTTTGTCATCAGCTGTTTAAGGTGAAACAGCAGTTTGTGGAAACGACTGAAGAGAAAATTCGCATCAGTAGTTTCCGTCAGTTCTTAGCCTTTCAGCTGTTTCATACTATCCTCAACACTTACTCATCAGACTTTTTAGCTGTTTTCAGTTGTTTCATAGGACATTAGTACTTATCTGTTTTTACAAACATCAGTAGTTATAACTATATCAGTAGTTGTAGCTGCATCAGTTTCTTTTAGCACAAACAAATGAGACTCTTTAGGAGCAGCCTAAAATCTAGCACAAACACACGTTGCAAACATAATATCTGGTCTAGAAGCTGTTAAGTACATCAAGGACCCAATCATACATCTGTAAAGTGTTTCATCAACAACTTTACCTTTCTGATCTGCATCCAGTTGTGTGGTGTTGCACATGGGAGTAGAACAGGGCTTACAGTTTTGTAAATCAAACTTATTCAAAAGATTTTTTGTATATTTTGTCTGATGAATGAAGGTTCCATCAGCCTTTTGTTTGATTTGCAAGCCTAGAAAGAACTGTAATTCTCCCATTGCACTAATTTCAAACTTTTGCTTCATTAAACTTGTAAACTCATCACACAACTGGGGATCAGAGGATGCAAAAATTATATCATCAACATAAATTTGAACAAGTAGCTTATGCTGATCCACTTTCTTAATAAACAAAGTTTTATCTATGGAGCCTCTAGTGAAATTTTTTTGAAGAAGAAAATTTGAAAGTGTTTCATACCAGGCTCTAGGAGCTTGTTTCAACACATAAAGAGCTTTATCAAGTTTATACACCCAATCAAGATGTTTATTGTCCTCAAAACCTGGTGGTTGACACACATAAACCTCTTCTTTTACTTTTCCATATAAAAAAGCACTTTTGATGTCCATTTGAAAAACTTTAAGATTGTGGAATGCAGCATAGGCTAAGAACAATCTAATTGCCTCCAGTCTGGCTACAAGGGCAAAGGTTTCATCATAATCAATACCTTCTTCTTGTGAAAACCCTTGTACAACCAGTCTAGCCTTGTTCTTGACGATAAGCCCATTTTCATCAGTTTTATTCCTAAACACCCACTTAGTGCCTATTGCACACTTACTTAGGGGTAGAGGAACCAGTTCCCACACTTGATGCTATTTTAACTGAAGTAGCTCAAGCTGCATGGCTTCAACCCATCCATTGTCTCTTAAAGCAACATGATAGTTCTTTGGCTCTAGCTGACTGATGAAGAGAGCATAGATGCATAAATTGGACAATTGACTTCTGGTTGAGACACCAGCATTGATATCACCAATGATTTGAGACATGGGGTGATTCTTCAGCTCTTGGTACACTATAAGATCAGTGCAAGTGTTTGTAGCAGGTTCAGCAACAACATATGTTGATCCAGACTCTTGAAACCAAGTATGAGATGGCAATTCAAATAATGTAGAGGAGTCAGAATTCTCATCAGCATTTGTTGTGGATGGAGCTACTGAAGCTACAAGAACATCAGGTTTAGTGGAATCAGGTAGTTGATCACTAAACTTGAAAAGGTGAGTACTGATATCATCATCATCTTCAGTACCACCAAGTGGAAGACTTGCTGCAGAAGATGATTTATTCACATGATCTGCAACAGCTGGAGGTTGATAAGGAACATATTGTAGTATATCCAGATCAAACAACTCCACAGGGTTTTGTGGAATTTTATCCTTAGGAGATTCATTGAATTTCACATGCAAGGTTTCTTTAACTATCTTTGTTTTGCAGTTGAAGACTCTGTAAGCCTTGCATGTGGATGAATATCCTAGAAAATACCCTGCATCCACCTTAGGATCAAATTTGTGGAGTTGATCCTTTATGTTGAGAGTGAAACAAGGACACCCAAAGGCTTTGAAGAAAGAATTAGAGGAGCCAAATGATGTAGAACTTCATATGGAGTCTTCATCAACCTCTGATTTACTAAAACTCTATTCTGCACATAGCAAGCTGTGTTGACAGCTTCAACCCAAAAGGTCAATGACAAACCAGAGTCAGCCAACATGGACCTTGCAGCTTCAATTAGAGTCCTGTTCTTTCTCTCCACTACTCCATTTTGTTCTGGAGTCCTTGGGATACTAAACTGCCTCTTGATTCCCTTTGAGAGATAAAAATCATCAAGTGTATGGTTTCTAAATTCTGTTCCATTATCACTTCTTGTACACTTGACTGATAGGGAATACTGCTTCTCAACATACAACACAAAGTTTATAGTCCTCTGAGCAACCTCATCCTTTGAATGCAAGAAGAAAGTCCATACGAATCTGGAGTGATCATCCACAATTACCGGACAATATTTCTTCTTGGCCATGCTTATCACTCTCACAGGACCAAATAGATCCATGTGCAGTAACTGCAAGCAGGCAGTGGACTTAGGTTCTTCAATAGGTGGGAATGGGACTTTGGGCTATTTTCCTTTCAAACAAGCAGTGCAGGTTTCATCACAGTGGAACTCCTTTATTGGTAGACCTCTCACTAAATTATTGTGGATCAGCTGATTCATGTTTTTGAGATTTACATGACCTAGCCTTCTGTGCCACACTTTAGATTCCTAAGGAGAGGCTTTGGAGAGTCTTTGGAGAACAGGCAAGGAAGACCCTTCAAATCAATCTTCTTTGACAAATCTAGGGCATATACTCTTCCAATCCTGTTGGCTTTTAGGAGAGTATGTTCATCCAATACCTTGTCAATCAGCCTCAGAACCATGGAAGACAGAATTCTGCAGTTCTGGCTTGTGAAAAGTGCAACATGCCCTTTATCACACATCTGACTGACACTCAGTAGATTATACTTGTGATTCTCCACATGGTTAACATCATCAAATCCGATTTCTCCATTTGACACATATCCTTTCCCAATGATGTAACCCTTAGCATCATTTCCAATGAAACAAATCCCTTCTTTCCTTGAGAGTAGTCATTGAGAAGAGAACTACTTCCAGTCATATGCATAGATCCTCCACTGTCTACATACCAGATGCTACTTTGGCATGCTGAAGAACCCTGCATTCATCACAAGGAACTAGTTAGGTTTTGAGACCCAAACCTTTTTGGTTTTGGGTCTGTTTTCATCAACAGATTTAACCATAACTTGTTTCTTATGATTAACAGCTGATGAAGGTGGAGATGGTGCTGAAACGGATTCCTTGGATTTAGGCTTGGAATACCTTTTCAGTGGTTTGATCACAAGTGCATCAAGTTGGTTAACTCTCCCTAACAAATGCTGAACCATCATAACAAGTGTGTCTGATTTGTAGCTAAAGCTTTCAGCTCTTGTGACACATCAGTACTTGTTTTTGATGAGTTCGTGTGACCCACCATTTCTCCTTGAAATTCACAGACTTAGTCTGATTTTTATCATGAGGAACACTGTCAGCTGTTTTATGATAAACCCTATCCTTCTTTTTGGATTTGGAAGAAGCCTTGGGTTTATCGCATTGGGATGACTATGGTACAAACTTGGTCTCAAACTCATTTTTCATTTCTTCCATCTACTTTAATGAGCTTATCTTTGTTGAGTTTGGAACCCTTTTTGTACCAACCATTCATCAGAAAGATGATTGAACATACCACATATGTCACATGGCTTGTTCTTCATCTTGGATTCAACAACTACTGAAGTGGAAACTACTGAAGGTGTGATCGTCAGTACTTTTCTCCTTTCAGTACTTGTGTTAAGTACTGAAGGGTTTGTAACAACTGAAGACTTGTTCTTCAGCTGTTCTCTATCCGTCCTGAAAGACTGTATGATAGATTCCTCACCAGTTGTTAATCCTTTTATTTTAGTTGATTTGAAATGCTTTTCAGATGTTGTGACTTGCCCTTTAGTACTTGAGGTACTTTGAGGGACAACATCTGAAGTACTCAGCTTCATGTGCTTATCAGTAGTTAACCCGTCAAGCAATTGATTTGCTGAGGTATCACACTGATTTCATCTTCTGATCTTTGCTGATCACTTGAGGATGAAACACATGATGATGTGGTTTGGAAATTACTTTCACCTTCAAGTTTTACTATTGATTTTGGAGTAAAATCTATAGGTGGTGCAAGTGGTTGTAACCAATTCCAAACTTCACATTTGAAGCTGTTTGCTTGCTGAGAAGCATTTCAAATCCCTTGCAGGATGATACCCAGCGGTCACACTCAACTTGGGTAGCTGCAAGTGTTTTTTTAAGATCTCTGTGGTTCTCAAGAATGACCTCTAGCTTAGCCTTTTCATCATTAAATTGGCATTTAAGCTTATAAATCTCATCATCTTTATCTTTAAGGACAGACTCATACTTAGCTTTTCTTTTGGAAGGGTTTGCTCAAGCTCAAGATTTTGATTTATTAAAGCTACATTTGCCTCTCTAGAGATAAATGCAGTTATGCAAGATTCAGAACATAGCTTGGCCTTAGCCTCAGAGGATACTTGGGTTACCTGTGATGAAGATGCTTGGAGCATGAACCCTTAGTAGACTCCAAGGCCATGAGAGCAAGATTCCCAAAAGGATGTTCACCACCATGTTGACCATCACTAGCAAATAATTGCTCATTACCAGAAAGATCATCTGGTAGACTACTCCAGTCAACAGTACCAGGGGTGAAGAAGTTGTGATGAGGTTGTGATTGAGATGGTTGAGGCTCAGGTAAGGCCTGAGGTTGTTGTGCAATAGGAACTTGAACTTGATTTGGCTGTGGCATGTAATAGCAGGATATGGATATGGCAATGGACCCTGAGGGACAAAATATGCAGGAGATATAGGTTGTGAGTGATGACCAGAACTAGCAGGATGTTGCCCTCTGTTTTGTGAATTATTGCTTGGAAAAGTCACAAAGGGTGCAGAGGAGTTAGATCCAGTTGATCTACACTCTATTGCAAAGTGCCCAAGCCTGTGGCATTTGTGACACCTCAACTTACTCTTGTCAAAATCAACTTTGGTTTTGCCAAAGAGTCCTGGAAATTTTCTACCAGTTCTCTTGTAGAACTTTTGAGATCCGATATTAATCAAGGCCATTTGGCTCAGAATATCAATCTCTTCTAAGTATCATCAACAATACCTTTCAAATCATCCATCATGAAGCACAAATTGTCACTATTACAGCCTGACTAACTATCAACACTAACAAATGCATGATCAGATCTGTTTGAAGAGAAATCTATATGCTCATCATAATGGCTTTCTGATGCAGCATATTCTGACTCATGACCACCAAGGCAGTGTTCCCTGGTACAAAGTCATCAGTGAGCTTTCCCTCTATCTCTCTTTCAAATGTAAGTAGTTTCCATGGAGTTGGGTGAGAGATAGGCTATCCAGATTTGCACCGGAGCATAGGACAATGGTATATGTGTCCCATCTCTCAGGTAGTGATCTTTGGAATCTGTTGTTCATCTGCTATTAGTGTATTCCTGTTTGACCATTTTCAGCTCAGAGATCAACAGGAAAACGTTCAAACTGTTGAGCCAGTGTCTCACCCTTCCTGTTGGACCAAAAGAACCATGAGCCGGATCAGAAAAACCTTTAAGTCCCACAGACGTCACACAACTGCTAAAGACACAAGTGCTAAGACAAAGTCAAGACACAAGTACTGAAGACAAAGTCTGAAGACACAAGTGCTGAAGACAAAGTCTGAACACAATGCTGAAGACAAGTCTGAAGACACAAGTCTGAAGACAAATCTGAAGACAAGTACTGAAGACAGTCTGAACACAAGTGCTGAAGACAAAGTCTGAGACACAAGTGCTAAGACAAAGTCTGAAGACACAAGTGCTGAAGACAAAGTCTGAAGACACAAGTGCTGAAGACAAAGTCTGAAGACACAAGTGCTGAAGACAAAGTCTGAAGACCAAGTGCTGAAGACAAAGTCTGAAGACACAAGTGCTGAAGACAAAGTCTGAAGACACAAGAGCTGAGACAGTCTGAAGACACAAAGTTGAAGACAAAGTCTGAAGACACAAGTGCTGAAGAAAAGTCTGAAGACAAGTGCTGAAGACAGTCTGAACACAAGTGCTGAAGACAAAGTCTGAAGAGTACTGAAGACAGTCTGAACACAAGTGCTGAAGACAAAGTCTGAAGACAGAAACAAGTATTGAAGACAGTGTGAAGACAAGTGCTGAAGACAAGTACTGAAGACCAAGTATCAGACGTTGTCACAACAGCTGAAGAGTCTTCTTCAGTAGTTGTGACGGTTTTCTTTCAGTAGTTTTATATTTTCCCTTTTCAGTAGTTTTGTAATCAGTATTTTAGTTTCAGTAGTTTAGTTTCAGTAGTTTTATATTTTGTGCTTAGCACTCTCTGATATGTTCTCAGTAGTTGTGAACATTTCAGTAGTTTGTTAAGTGTTAGTTATTTTTGTAATAAATCTGCCAGATGTCACTATCCCGTGATATCAGCAGTGATTGCACTCTATATAAGGAGTGTCAACCTAATTGTAATCGGTGAATGATTGAGCAGAAACATTTGATATAATTGAAACATTCCTTTTCACAGAAAATATTCTCTCGTTACAACCGTATTTGTTCTTAATGCATACGAATATCAAATTCTTGCTATAATTTGTCTAATCTTGATCTTATTCCGCTGCGTTACACTCTAATCCATCAAACTTGAGATCACTGATCCTGTCAAATGGTATCAGAGCAGGTTAATCATTGATCGATCTAATAATTGATCATTGAAACTGCTATCCAAGATCCAAGTTTGATTGAATTAGCATTTTTGCAAGAAACGGTTATAGAGATTGAATTTTCTGTGTTTTTGGCCATTCATCCTGAGATTTATTCTTGGTTTTCATTGAGTCTGTTGTGGTCTGTGTAAAATCTTTTAAAAGCTTGAATTAAATTGTATTTGGACCTAAAATGACTACTCCTTCCAATGATCCTCACAATACTGGTTCCTCAACCAAGCCTCCAATGCTGGTTAGGAGTGAGTATAACATATGGCAACGACGAATGCTCCATCACCTGTCTGTTAACAGCTCAGGTTGTTGGACATCAGTGGTACATGGTCCCACAAGCCTATGGTGAATAACCCGGAAACCAATCAAATGGTTCCGAAGAGGAGGGAGCAATACTCAGATGAGGATAAGAAATTGTTTGAGATTGATGCAAAAGCCCATGGACTGGCCATGGCACTGCCCAATGAAATCTATTCTGGGCTAATGCATTATGAAACTGCCCATGACCTCTGGAATGCCTTGAAAGAACAATTTGGAGGAACAGATGAGGTCTTGGCAAATAATAGAGAAATCCTTGCCCAACAATATGAGACATTCTCTCATAGGAAGGGTGAGACACTGACTCAACAGTTTGAGCGGTTCTCTTGTTTGATCTCTGAATTAAAAATGGTCAAACATGAGACAACAATAGCCAGATGAATAACAGATTTCTCAGATCACTGCCTGAGAGATGGGACACATATACTATTGTCCTACGCTCCAGTGCAAATTTGGACAAACTATCTCTCACCCAACTCCATGGGAATTGCTCACATTTGAGAGAGAGATAGAACAGAAACGAAAACTGTCATCATCTGGAAAGCTCACTGATGACTTTGTACCAGGAAACACTGCCTTGGTAAGTCATGAGTCAGAGTATGCAGGATCAGAATGCCACTATGATGAGCATATTGATTTCACCTCAAACAATTCTAATCATGCCTTTGTGAGTGTTGATTGTCATTCTGGTAATAATAGTGACAATCTATGCTTTATCATGGATGATTTGAAGGGCATTGCTGATGATGATTTAGAAGAGATGGATATTTTGAGCCAAATGGCCTTGATCAATATCAGATCTCAGAAATTCTACAAGAGAACTGGCAGGAATTTCCTGGACTCTCTGACAAAACCAAAGTCGGTTTTGACAAGAGCAAGTTGAAGTGTCACAAATGCCACAGGCTTGGACACTTTGCAAGAGAGTGTAGATCAACTGGATCTAACACCTCTGCACCCTTTTTGACTTTTCCAAATAACAATTCACAATCCAAAGGGCAACATTCTGCTGGTTCTAGTCATTCATCACACCCTCAATCTCCTGCATATTTTGTTCCTCAGGGTCAAATGCCATATCCTTATCCCCGCTATTATATGCCACAGTCAAATCAAGTTCAAGCTCCTATAGTACCACAACTCATGCACTACCAGAACCTCAACCATCTCCATCTCAATCACAACCTCATCACAGCTTCTTCACACCTGGAGTCGTTGACTGGAGTAGCTTACCTGATAACTTGTCTGGTCACACTGAGCAATACTATGCTGGTGCTAGTCAACATGGTGGTGAACACCCTTTTGGAAATCTTGCTCTCATGGCCCTGGAGTCTACTGAGGGTTCCTGCTCAAATGCATCATCTTCACAGGTAACTCAGGTATCTTCAGAGGCTAAAGCCAAGTTATGTTCTGAATCATGCATAGCTGCCTTTGTCTCTATTAGAGAGGCAAATGTAGCATTAATAAATCAAAAACTTGAGTTTGAGAAAACCATTTCCAAAAGAAAAGCTGAGTATGAGTCTGCTCTTAACAGTAAAAGTGATGAGATTTATAAGCTTAAATGCCAATTAATGATGAAAAGGCAAAGCTAGAGGTTATTCTGGAAGACCACAGAGTCTCAAAGAAAAACTTGCAGTGACCCAAGTTGAGTGTGACCGCTGGGTCTCATCATGCAAGGGATTTGAAATGCTTCTTAGCAAGCAAACTGCTTCAAATGTGAAGTTTGGTATTGGTTACAACCATACTGCTCCACCAACAGACTTTACTCCTAACTCCATAGTTAAGTCTGAAAGTGAAAGCAATCTCCAAACCACATTATCGTGTGAATCATTCTCAAATGATAATCTAAGATCAGAGAATGAAACCAGTGTTAAGATCTCAGCAAATAAATTGACTGATGGTCTAACTACTGAGACTCATATGAAGCTGAGTACTTCAGATGTTGTTCCTCAATGTACCCAAGTACTGAAAGAGACCCAACATCTGAAAAGCATTTCAAATCAGTTGAAATACAAGGACTAACAACTGCTGAGGAATCCATCAAACGGTCTATTAGGACGGATGGAAAAGTTGAATTACCAGTCTTCAGCTGTTACAAATCCTTTAGTACCTAGTACTGATAGGAGGAAAGTACTGAAGATCACACCTTCAGTAGTTTCCACTTCAGCAGTAGAGATGTCCAAGATGAAGAATAAACCATGTGAAATTTGTGGTAAATTCAATCATCTATCTGATGAATGTTGGTACAAAAGGGTTTAAAACTCCAAAGGGATGAGCTCATTAAACTAGAAATAAATAAAATGAAAACTGAGTTTGAGACCAAGTTTGTACCACAATCATCTCAACCTGATAAACCCAAGGCCTTACCCAAATCCACTAAGAAGGATGCGGTTTATCAGAAGACAGCTGATATTGTTCCTCATGATAAACATAAGACTAAGTCTGTGAAATCTAAGAAGGAGGAAATGGTGGGTCACAGGAACTCATCAAAAACAAGCTCTGGAGTGTCAAATGAACTGAAAGCTCGAGCTTCAAATCAGACACAGCTTGTTATGATGGTTCAGCATCTGTTGGGAGAGTTAACCAACTTGAAGCCCTGTGATCAAACCACTGAAAAGGAATTCCAGGTCCAAATCTATTTCAGCACCATCTCCATCTTCATCAGCTGTTAATCATGAGAAACCAGCTATGGTTAAATCTGTTGATAAAGTCAGTCCCAAAACCAAAAAGGTTTGGGTCTCCAAAGCTAACTAGTTTCTTATGATTTTGCAGGGTTCTTCAGCATGCCAAAGAAGCATCTGGTATGTGGACAGTGGAGGATCCATGCACATGACTGGGAGCAGCTCTCTTCTTCATGATTACTCTCAAGGAAAGAAGGGATTTGTCTCATTTGGAAATGATGCTAAAGGTTACATCATTGGAAAGGGATTTGTGTCTAATGGAGATATTAGATTTGATGATGTCAACCATGTGGAGAATCTCAAATACAATCTGTTGAGTGTCAGTCAGATGTGTGACAAGGACATGTTGCTCTTTTCACAAGCCAGAACTGTAGGATTCTGTCTTCCAAGGTTCTGAGCCTGATTGACAAAGTACTGGATGATAATACTCTCCTGAAGGCCAACAGGATAGGAAGAGTATATGCCTTGGATTTGTCAAAGAAAATTGAGTTAAAAGGCCATCCATGCTTGTTCTCCAAGGCCTCTCTCCAAGAATCTAAACTGTGGCATAGAAGGCTGGGTCATGTTAATCTCAAAAACATGAATCAGCTGATCCACAAGAGTTTAGTGAGAGTCTTCCAATAAAGGAGTTCAATTGTGATGAAATCTGCACTGCATGCTTAAAAGGGAAACAACATAAAGTTTCATTCCCACCCATAGAAGAATCCAAGTCTAATGCCTGCTTACAACTACTGCACATGGATCTTTTTGGTCCTGTGAAGGTAATGAGTATGGCAAAGAAGAAATACTGTCTGGTAATTGTGGATGATTACTCTAGATATGTATGGACTTTCTTCTTGCATTCAAAGGATGAGGCTGCTCAGTCCATTATGAACTTTGTGTTACACGTTGAGAAGCAGTATTCCCTACCAGTTAAGTGTGTGAGGAGTGACAATGGTACTGAATTCAGAAACCACACTCTTGATGAGTTTTACTTGTCAAAGGGAATCAAGAGGCAGTATAGCATCCCAAGGACTCCAGAGCAAAATGGAGTAGTGGAGAGAAAGAACAGGACCCTCATTGAAGCTGCAAGGTCCATGTTGGCTGATTCTGGTCTGCCACTGACCTTTTGGGCTGAAGCTGTCAATACAGCCTGCTATGTACAGAATAGAGCCTTAGTAAATCAGAGGTTGATGAAAACTCCTTATGAAGTTTTACATCATTTAGCCCCTTTGATTTCATTCTTTAGAGCATTTGGGTGTCCCTGTTACATTCTCAACACAAAGGATCAACTCCAAAAGTTTGATTCTAAGGTGGATGCAGGGTATTTTGTTGGGTATTCATCCACTTGCAAGGCTTACAGAGTATTCAACTGTCGGACAAAGATAGTTGAAGAAACCTTGCATGTGAAGTTCAATGAATCCCCTAAGGATACAATTCCACAAAACCCTGTGGAGTTGTTTGATCTGGACATTCTGCAATATGTTCCTTATCAACCGCCTGCTGTTGCAGATCATATGAATCCATCATCTTCTGTAGCTAGTCATCCATCTGGTGTTACTGATGATGATGATGATATCAGTAATCACCTTTTCAAGTTTAGTGATCAACTGCCTGATTCAGCTAGACCTGATGTTCCTGTAGCTCCAGTAGCACAATCCACAACAAATGCTGATGAGATTTCTACAACTTCAACTTCCTTTGAATTACCATCTACTGATTGGTTTCAAGGAAATGCTTCACCATCACCATCTGTTGCTGCTGAGCCTGCTACAAACACTTGCACAGATCTTATTGTGTACCAAGATCTGAAGAATCACCCTATGTCTCAAATCATTGGTGATATCAATGCTGGCGTGTCAACAAGAAGTCAATTGTCAAATTTCTGCTTCTATGCTCTCTTCATTAGTCAGCAAGAGCCAAAGAACTATCACATTGCTTTAAGGGACAATGGATGGGTTGAAGCCATGCAGCTTGAGCTTCTTCAGTTCAAGAAACAGCAAGTGTGGGAACTGGTTCCTCTACCTCCAGGTAAGTGTGCAATAGGCACTAAATGGGTGTTTAGGAACAAAACTGATGAAAATGGGCTTATTGTTAAGAACAAGGCCAGACTGGTTGTACAGGGGTTTTCACAAGAGGAAGGTATTGATTATAATGAAACCTTTGCCCCTGTAGCCAGACTGGAAGCAATTCGATTGTTTTTAGCTTATGCTGCTTATCACAACCTTAAAGTTTTTCAAATGGATGTCAAAAGTGCATTTTTGTATGGGAAAATTAAAGAAGAGGTTTATGTATGTCAACCACCAGGTTTTGAGGACAATAAACATCCTAATTGGGTGTATAAGCTTGATAAGGCTCTCTATGGGTTGAAACAAGCTCCTAGAGCCTGGTATGAGACATTATCAAACTTCTTCTGGAAAATAATTTCACTAGAGGCTCCATAGATAAGACTTTATTCATTAAGAAAGCTGGGCAGCATAATCTACTTGTTCAAATTTATGTAGATGATATTATTTTTGCATCCTCTGATCCACAGTTGTGTGATGCCTTTACAAAGTTGATGCAACAGAAGTTTGAAATGAGTGCCATGGAGAATTACAGTTCTTTCTGGGTTTGCAAATCAAACAAAAGGCTGATGGAATTTTCATTCATCAGTCCAAATACACAAAAGATCTTTTGGAAAAGTTTGATTTACAAAACTGTAAGCCCTGTTCTACTCCCATGTGCAACACCACACAACTGGATACAGATCAGAAAGGTAAAGTGGTTGATGAAACACTTTACAGATGTATGATTGGGTCCTTGATGTACTTAACAGCTTCTAGACCAGATATTATGTTTGCTACATGTGTTTGTGCTAGATTTCAGGCTGCACCTAAGGAGTCTCATTTGATTGCAGTCAAGAGGATCTTTAGATATCTGCAAGGCACTCCATCTCTAGGTTTATGGTATTCTACTAGACATTCTGGTAAATTAGTTGCTTTTTCTGACAGTGACTATGCAGGGTGTAAGTTGACAAGAAAGTCCACTTCTGGAGGATGCCAATTCTTAGGCAACTGCTTGATTTCTTGGCAGAGTAAGAAGCAGACCTCAGTTGCTACATCAACTGCTGAAGCAGAGTACATTGCTGCTGCAAGCTGTACATCTCAGGTACTCTGGCTTCAAAACCAATTATTGGATTATGGCATAACAGAGACTAAGACCCCATTGTTAATGGACAGCTCTTCAGCTCTTTGTATTGTCAAGAATCCTGTCCAGCACTCTAGGACTAAACATATTGAAATCAGACACCATTTTATTAGAGATTGTTTTGAAAAAGGTCTGATTGATCCAAAATTTGTTCCTAGTGCTGATGAGCTTGCAGACATTTTCACTAAGCCCTTGGATAGCACAACTTTCCAAAACCTAGTGCTAAGGCTTGGTATGCTGCAGCTAGAATAAGTGACAACTACTGATGATCTCAGCTCACAAGTACTGATGATCATTAGTTTATTATTGTCATATATAAGTACTGAAGTTATCCTCCCTTCAGAAGTTTTTAAAACTACTGGAGCTTAAGTAACTTCTCAGTACTCAAGTACTTTATTTGTTAAAACAGCTGATGTAGTTACAACAGCTGATGTAGTCACAACAGCTGATGTAGCTACAACTACTGATGTCAGAAATGCAGATAAGTACTGATGACCAATGAAACGTCTGAAACTCAGATCTAAGTCTGATGAGTAAGTGTGGAGGTCAGACTGAAACAGCTGAAAAGCTATGAATTGACGAAAACAGCTGATGAGAAATTTCTCTTCAGTCGTTTATACAACTACTGTTTCATTAAAACAACTGAAGCCAAAACTATGTCTTCAGTAGTTTACAACTACTGAAGACTAACACCAAGTCTTCAGCTGTTTACAACAACTGATGACAAAACCACTGTCTTCAGTAGTTTCACAACTACTGATGACACCAAGTCCTCAGTTTACATCATTTGAAGTCAAAACCAAGACCTTCAGTAGTTTCACACTACTGATGGTTAACACCAAGACTTCAGCTGTTTCAACGTCTGATGGTCAAAACCAAGTCTTCAGTTGTTTTATAACAACTGATGACAACACCACCACTGTCAGTCGTTTTAAACCTCTGAAGGTTAATACCACGTCATCAGTAGTTTCAAACAGCTGATGACCACACCAAAACCTTCAGTAGTTTTCTTTCAGCCTTTTCCTATCCCAACCCTATAAATACCTGTCTTCTTCTCAACGTTCCATTAGCCGTTCTTCTGACCTTCATACTTTCAAAAATGGCAACCATGAGCCTAAAACCACGACACAACTGCGTTGCATACCTTACCAAGTCGGCTTTCTGGAACAAATTTGATAATGCCATTGACCTAATGGTGGATTCCCCATATCGCACAGCCTTTCTCTTGAATCCGACCATCTACCCTGAATCTCTCAGTCAATTCTGGTCAAATGTTTTTGTTCATACTGATGTCTACTGGCCAAATCTCTGTTCGGTCCCTCGTCAACCAGAAACCAGTGGTTGTTACAGCCGACATCATTCGTCAGGCATTACACTTACATGACTCCACCACTGTGACTGAATACCCAAAGGGCACAATGGATATGTCCTTTATCAATAATGGGTATGAAGGTGATCTTCGGGCTACAACTATTCTGAAGAAACATTTCCATGATGCTGAAAAACTATCTTTCACATGGTAAATGTATGCTTAGCTTCAAAGACATCCTCTTGGGATCAAATGTCATCCCAATGGCAACAGGTATTGTATTCTATTCTAGAACACCAACCGCTAAATTTCTCTGAAATCGTGTTTCTAGAAATAAAGAACTTGGCTCAGAAACCTGCGGCAAACCGCTGGCTATTATATCCCAGGTTTCTGATGGCCATTATTTTAAATGAATTAAAATCTGATGGCCTTGTTGGCCTTGGAGTCCCTGCACCAGCTGTTTTGGCTGAGGTATACTCCAGGCACAACTCAGACCTCACTCTCAAAGAAGCTGCCCGAATGCTAAACCCAAGCAGAGGGAACCCACAGCTTCCACCACCAGATCCAGAGTCCCCACCAAACCAAAAACCAAACGCCCCAAAACAGCTATTCAGGGAGATGAGTCCCCTGAAGATGCTCCTGTACCACCAAGGCAGGATATACTTGCTGGTTTAAACCCCCCAGCAGTATCAGAGACTCTACCAGCTAACACCGCACAGGCATCCTCTCAAAAGGATCCTGATGCAACCTTATCAGGGGCAACCACATCGCTGAGACCTCTCTCACTTGAGGAGGTTATCATTGAAGAGCATTCCTCTCCCCGAATGCAATCTTTTCTATCTCCTCTCCCCACAAATGCCCCCCAAGTCCAACCATTATAATTGCAAACGTGCTGACTCAGCTGCATGCCTCTCCTCCTCCCCAACAAACACCAACAAAGGGGAGAACCACAGCAATTGAGGAAGAGGATCAACATGCTTCTGACAACCCACAGCACCAGGGTTTAACTGTTCTATCTCCTGGTGTGGATATGCAGATACAACATCTGGTGAGGCTGCCACCTCTTCTGAATCAGCACATGATCAGACTGAGGCTGGTAACATAGCTAAGACCTCACCAGAGGCAACAGCTGATGAAGGACATCGTCCTGAGGCTGGAAGTCCCCAGTTCCAAGAAAAAGGGGCACATGCTAAAACTGGTCTACACCCGGTGCATGTACATCCTGCTACAAGCAGGAGGTCAGGTGATTCAACATCTGCTGATGATGACCTAGGCTTTTTCTATGATGTTCTAGCCCACAACACCATCCTGGAGGCTGAGGTAAGCAGACTACAAGAACTGCTTGCCAAGAAGTCTCAGGATGTAAGTCCATCTGCCCCCACTAACCCACAGATGGCACCTTCATTCGAAGGTCCCCCAAACACTTCACCCTCTCACTTCACTGAGCCTCCAGCCTCTGCCTTTGGCACTATCTCTCAGGGACAGAACCCCCCTGAGCAGATGGTTGCTGCATTCCAACAATCCTTACCTCTCATCACTCCCATCATCAATGACATTGTTCATAAAGCCATTGATGAGAGGATCTCCTCAAGTCTACAACCACTCATTGATGATGCTGTGCACAAGAAACTTTCTGCGGTACAAACCCCTGCAACCAATGCATCCAAAAAGGGGGAGAGTACAGCAGTGAAAGAAAAGAAAAGAAAAGAACTGAGGATGAGAAGGCACAAGAGAAAACCAAGGAGTTGGAGAAGGAAAAGGAACAACAACTGATCACTTACAAAGAAAGAAAAGTGCTGGTGATCAAAAGAATGCTGAAGAAAAATCCTTGGAGGAGCTGATAAAAGATGCAGATGAAGCACACAGCCGATCCATGGACAAAATCATTGAGCAACTCTTCAAGCAAGACTTTGATACAGCCAAACTAGACAGTGAGATCAGGAGGTTGGAAGTAAATGAAATCCAAAACAGATGGGCTGGGTACAGTGTGCTGGAGAAAGAGAGATTGGAGATCATGATTCGATTCATAGCCAAATATTTAGGAAGATCACTGATGGAGATTCGTTCATGGACCAGAGACAGCATTCTGGCTATAGCCACCAGAATCTGTTTGTCTGAGCAATTTCATAAGGGGATAATTATTGAAGCACTTGATGAGGCTGGAGCTGGGAAAAGGCTTGAAATGGCAAAACTCACAAAAGCCAAACTTACAACCAAAATGCTTGAACAACCTTCCCAATCACCCACTCAAAAACAGCCTACCCCTCAAATCTCCAAACCAATCTCAAAACTCAAATCCAAACATCCTCAACCCTCAAAACCAATTCCTTTACCACAAAAACAACCCAACCATCATCCAGTGATGCACCTAGAAGGAGGAGAAGGGTGCTGAGGATAGAAGAAGAGAAGAAGATGATGAAGATGATAGTCTGCCACTCTCTGTTGTTCTAAGGGTACCAGAACCCAGGAGTCAACTCATGATCACACCTGACTCACAAAGGGAAATGGTTAGAGTCAAAATAGAAGATGAAGAACAACAGAAGCAGCACGATGAGCAACTACTGAAGATGGTTGACAAGGAATTTCCCCAGTCATCATCTATACAAGCCATGAAAGGGCATGCTCAGAGGCTGTACACTCTCAGACACACATTTCAGTATCAAAAAGAGAGTGAGAGTATGGCCAGACCCCAAGGTGAGCTCTAGAATACACAAAAGATCCATTCCACATAGATACAATGGCCAGGTTAGAAAAACAATAGACTCTACAATCATGTTGGCCATTGTAGTCTCACCTTGGGAAATACTCGATGAATTCAAGAAGGCTCATCAATCAAAAATGACCCCTCAAGCCTTACTGGAAAACAAGATGATCAAAAAGGGTTATTATATAAAGCTTGAAGACATTAAGAAGAATGAGCTCCAGTTACTCCTTGAGGGCACCCATCCTGATGAATTTGTCTATAGGGAGATAACTACTGTGGAGTTGAAGAATGGCAGGACTGTAAAGTACCTATCTGAGTACTATGGTCCAGAGTTCTTCTTTGAAGGAGGAGTAGAAGAACTCTCCAAGGAGGAACAGGTTGTTCTCCTTGAGGCCTATGTTCGTGAGTCTTACAGACTCGTAAATGGGAAGTAGGTTTCATGGTTGGGATCACAACTCTATGTCCAGATTCCCCAAAACAGAGTTCCCCTCCATACTTAGCCAAACACATGATTAGAAACCTCTTCCTGGCCTGTGCTGATCCGATTCTCTGAAGCTGATCAAGAGAAGTCTTTGCCAACAATAAGTGGGACCTCAATAAAGTTAAAGGTTTTGGCTGCATTGGTTCAGGGGGAGTTTGTTGGACCAAAAGAACCAATGAGCCGGATCAGAAAAACCTTTAAGTCCCACAGACGTCACAACAACTGCTGAAGACACAAGTGCTGAAGACAAAGTCTGAAGACACAAGTGCTGAAGACAAAGTCTGAAGACACAAGTGCTGAAGACAAGTCTGAAGACAAGTGCTGAAGACAGTCTGAACACAAGTGCTGAGACAAAGTCTGAAGACACAAGTGCTGAGACAAAGTCAAAGACAAGTCTGAAGACACAGTGCTGAAGACAGTTTGAAGACACAAGTGCTGAAGACAAAGTCTGAAGACACAGTGCTGAAGACAAAGTCTGAGACACAAGTGCTGAGACAGTCTAAGACACAAGTTGAAGACAAGTCTGAAGACACATAGCTGAAGAAAAGTCTGAAGACAAGTACTGAAGAGTCTGAACACAAGTGCGAAGCAAAGTCTGAAGACAAGTACTGAACAGTCTGACACAAGTGCTGAAGACAAAGTCTGAAGACAAGTACTAAAGACAGTCTGAAGACAAGTGCTGAGACAAGTACTGAAGACCAAGTATCAGACGTTGTCACAACAGCTGAATGGTCTTCTTCAGTATTGTGACGGTTTTCTTTCAGTAGTTTTATATTTTCCCTTTTCAGTAGTTTTGTAAATCGTAGTTTTAGTTTCATCAGTAGTTTTATATTTTGTGCTTAGCACTCTCTGATATTTTCTCAGTAGTTGTGAACATTTTAGTAGTTTGTTAAGTGTTAGTTATTTTTGTAATAATCTACCAGATGTCACTATCCCATGATATCAGCATTGATTGCACTCTATATAAGAGTGTCAACCTAATTGTAATCGGTGAATGATTGAGCAGAAACATTTGATATAATTGAAACATTCCTTTTCACAGAAATATATTCTCTCGTTACAACCGTATTTGTTCTTAATGCATACGAATATCAAATTCTTGCTATAATTTGTCTAACTCTTGATCTTATTCCGCTGCGTTACACTCTAATCCATCAAACTTGAGATCACTGATCCTGTCACTTCCTATGAGAGAATGTCTCGTATTGTTGGGCAAGGATTTCTCTGTTGTTTGCTTAGACCTCGTCTGTTCCACCAAATTGTTCTTTCAATGCATTCCAGAGGTCATGAGCAGTTTCATGATACATAAGCCCCGAATAGATTTCATTGGCAGTGCCATGGCCAGAATTCGATGAGCTTTACCATCAATCTCAATAGTTTTCGATCCTCATCTGAGTATGTTCTTCTTCTTCGGAACCATTTGGTTGGTTTCCGGATTGTTCACCATAGGCTTGTGTGGACCATGTACCACAGATGTCCAATAACCTGAACTATTAACAGACAGGTGATGGAGCATTCTTTGTTGCCATATGTTATACTCAGTCCTAACCAGCATCGGAGGCTTGGTTGAGGAACCAGTATTGTGAGGGTCATTAGAAGGAGTAGTCATTCTGAGATTCAATCAAATTCAATTAAGTTTTAACCAATTTAGTGCAAAACACAACAAATTCAATAAAACCAAGAGAAGTCTCAAAGCAATTAACCGAAAGAAACAGAAATTCAATCTCTATAACCAATTCTTGCAAATATGCTAATTCGATCAAACTTAGATATCGAAATAACAGTTTCAATGATCAATTGTTAGATCGATCAATGATTAACCCGCTCTGATACCATTTTTTAGGATCAGAGATCTAAGTTTGATTGATTAGAGTAGATTGCAGCGGAATTCGATCAATGAATTAAACAATTTTGCAAGAACACAATTGATATTCAATGGAATATGCACGGTTATAGATAGAGAGAATTCTGCAAAAGGAATATTTCATTCAAAGCTTTCGTGGTGGCTCAAAGTCACACGTTACAATTAGTTTAACATTCCTTATATAAGGAATGTGACGTCTGCTGATATCACTTGATAGTGACATTAAACAGATTTATACAAACAACTGAAACTATGCAAACTACTGAGAATGTTCACAACAACTGATCACATCTCAGAGAATGCTAAGTACAAAAACATAAAACTACTGAACTAAAACTACTGAAACTATAAACTACTGAAAAGTAAATTACAAGTACTAAAAGGAAAACCATCACAACTACTGAAGTTAATAACTTTAGTTGTTGTGACAACTAGAATCACTCTGGTCTTCGGTCTTTGTCTTCGGTCTTTGTCTTCAGACTTTGTCTTCAGTACTTTACTTTCAGACTTTGTCTTCAGTCTTGTCTTCAGTACTTTACTTTCAGACTTTGTCTTCAGTCTTTGTCTTCAGTACTTTACTTTCAGACTTTGTAATCAGCTGATGACAGGATCAGTGATCTCAAGTTTGATGGATTAGAGTGTAACGCAGCAGAGAATAAGAAAAAGAATTAGACAAATTATAGCAAGAATTTGTATTCGTATGCATTAAGAACAATACGGTTGTAAAGAGAGAATATATTTCTGTGAAAAGGAATGTTTCAATAATATCAAATGTTTCTGCTTATCATTCACAGATTACAATTAGGTTGACACTCCTTATATAGAGTGCAATCACTGCTGATATCACAGGATAGTGTCATCTGGCAGATTGTTACAAAAATAACTAAAATAACAAACTACTGAAATGTTCACAACTACTGAGAACATATCAGAGTGCTAAGTATAAAACATAAAACTACTGATACGAAACTACTGAAACTACAACGACTGAAGAACAAGTTCTTCAGTCGTTTTACAAAACTACTGAAAACAAAAACATAAAACTACTAAAAGAAAACCATCACAACTACTGAAGAAGACCTCTTCAGCTGTTGTGACAACGTCTGATACTTGGTCTTCAGCACTTGTGTCTTCAGACTTTGTCTTCAGCACTTGTGTCTTCAGACTTTGTCTTCAGTACTTGTGTTCAGACTTTGTCTTCACACTTGTGTCTTCAGACTTTGTCTTCAGCACTTGTGTCTTCAGACTTTGTCTTCAGCACTTGTGTTCAGACTTTGTCTTCGGCACTTGTCTTCAGACTTTGTCTTCAGCACTTGTGTTTAGACTTTGTCTTCAGCACTTGTCTTCAGACTTTGTCTTCAGCACTTGTGTTCAGACTTTGTCTTCAGCACTTGTCTTCAGTTGTTGTGGACTTCAGCAGTTGTTGTGACGTCTGTAGGACTTAAGGTTTTTCTGATCCGCTCATTGGTTCTTTTGGTCCAACAAACTCCTCCTGAACCAATGCAGCCAAAACCTTAACTTTATTGAGGTCCCACTTATTGTTGGCAGTAAGATTGGTCTTTTTCCTTCTTTCAGCTAAGAAGATGACCCAATAAGCACTAGCCTGGGAATAGATTTCTGAAATTTGGTTGGCATAGTATGGATAGGAGCCTGACTTTGGGGAACTAGACACAGGCTGTGGTCCTATCCATGAATCTACTTCCCATGTATAAGCCTGTAGGATTCTCTGGTGTATGCTGTGAGAAACATAATTTGTTCTTCCATGGTAAGATTTTCAGCTCCACCATCAAACAATCCTTCACGCCCATACAGCTCTGAAATGTACTTAGCCAGTTTGCCATTTTTGAGCTCAACTGTTGTGATCTGTCTGTGCAAACTCATCTGGGTGAGTCCCTTCAAGTACAGACTGAGCTCATTTTGTTTGAAGTTCTCAAGCCTCTTGTAGACTAACCCCTTTTTAATCACTCTGTTCTCTAACATCTTTTGGGGTGGCTGTTTAGTTTCATAGGCCTTCTTGAAATCTTCTACAATTTCCCAGGGTGATACTACAAGGACCACTGTGATCTCTTCATCTACGATCCTTTTTACTTGGCCCTTGTATCTCGAAGGAATGTCTTTTTTCACAATTCTGTGAGCCACCCTAGGATCAAGCCATATTCTCACCTTTTCCCTTTTGATACTGAAATGTGTTAGCAAGGGTGTATAATCTCAGAGCTTCTTTCTTCATGCTGATTATTGAGGAAGAAGCAGCATAAGTTTTGTCTATGCTTTTCAGCATCTCATCATCATGAAGCTTTTGCTGCTGTTCTTCTTCTATCTTTACTCTCACAGCTTCCATCTGTGAGGTGGAGTGATGGGCATAGGTTTGGCTTTAGGCAAAGTTAGGACTGCAGAAAGAGGCAGCCTATCTTCTTCCTCATCATCCTCTTCTTCTTCTTCTTCTAGCCTCAACACCCTTCTCTTCTTCTTCTTGGGTGCATCATCGGCTGTTGGTTTTGAGGGTAAAGGAGTTGGTTTAGTGGGTTTGGTAGTGGTGATTTTGAAGTGGGAGGTTTTGCGTTGTTCTAGCATTCTTGTAGTGAGTGAGGCTTTTGAGTGTTTTGCTAGTTCCTTTCTGTTCCCAGCACCTGCCTCATTTAGTGCTTCAATCACCAATCCCTTAGTGTATGCTTCAGATGAACAGATCTTGGTGGTTATTGCCAAGATACTGTCCCTGGTCCATGACTTAATCTCGATCAATGATCTCCCAAGGTATTTTGCAATGAATCTGATCATGATCTCTAGTCTTTCTCTTTCTAATGCATCATAACTTGCCCATCTTGAGTTAATTTCTTCAACTTCAAGTCCCTAATCTCTGAGTCAAGCTGTGCAGTATCGAACCCCTGTCTATACAGTTGATCAATAATGGAGTCCATTGATTTACTGTGTGTAGCATCCGCCATTTTGATCATCTCATCGAGTTCGAGTTCTTTTTCTTTTCCTTCAACCTTCCTCTTCTTATATGTGACATGAAAGTCTTTGTGACTTTCACCCACTTGATCAATATCAGCTCCCTTCACAACTCCTCTTCCTTCTCAGTCTCCTTTTCTTTCTTCCCCTCTATGCTCTTCCTCTTTGCTTTCACTGACTGACTCTCCCCTTTTTGGTTGCATTGGTTGCAAGGGTTTGAGTAGCAGAAAGCCTTGTGCTCACAATCTCCTCCACCAGGGTTGTATGATTGAGGGAAGCCTCTCATCCATGGTTTTGATCACAATGTCTGTGATCATTGGGGTGGTGAGAGGTAGGGATTGCTGAAAGATAGCAGCTGTTTGCTCAGAGGGGTTCTGTCCCTGAGAAGCAGTGCCAAAAAGAAGCTAGTGGCTCAGAAGTTTTGAGTGGCAGAGAGTTGTGGGAGACCTTCAGGTGAAGGTGCCATCTGTGGGTTTATGTTGGTGGCAGATGGACTTGCTTTTTGAGAGAATTGGTCAAGTAGTCTTTGTAGTCTACTGACTTCTTCCTCAAGAATTGTGTTCTGGGCCAGAACATCTTAAAAGAAGCCCAGGTCATCATCAACAGATGCTGAATCACCTGACCTCCTGCTTGTAGCAGGATGTACATGCACTGGGTGTAGACTAGTTTTAGCATGTGCCCCTTTTTCTTGGAACTGGGTACTTCCAGCCTCAGGACAATGTCCTCATCAGCTGTTGCCTCTGGTGAGGTCTGAGCTATGTTACCAGCCTCAGTCTGATCATGTGCTGATTCAAAAGAGGTGGCAGCCTCACCAGATGTTCTGGTCTCCATATCCACACCAGGAGATAGAACAGTTAAACCTTTGTGCTGTGGGCTGTCAGAAGCATGTTGATCCTCTTCCTCAATTGATGTGGTTTTCCCCATTGTTGGTGTTTGTTGGGGAGGAGGAGAGGCATGCAGCTGAGTCAGCACGTTTGCAATAATGAGAGTAGGACTTTGTGGGGCGGTTGCAATGGGAGATGGGGTAAAAGCAGTATGCACCTGGGGAGAATGGTGCTCTTCAATGGCAATCTCCTCAAATGAGGAAGATCCCAAATTAGTGGGTACCCCTTCTTTGGTTGCTGCAGGCTCCTTTTAAGAGGAATCCTGAGTGGCTGTGGCTGGTGAAGTCCTTGTATCCACTAGGGGGTTATAACCAGTGGATAGCCTACTTTTGTGTGCAGGGGCATCCTCAGGAGACTCATTTCCATGAGTAGCCTTTTTTGTCTTCTTTTTAGTGGGTTTGGTGGGGACTTTGGATTTGGAGGTGGTGGCTGTGGGTTCCAGCAGCGTGGGTTTGCGCAACTTGGCAGCCATTTTAGTGATTGGTCAGAGTTGTGCCGGGAGTATACTTCAGGCAATACAGCCGTAGCAGGGACTCCCAGGCCACAAGTCCCTCAGCTTGAAGCTGGTTTTCAATTATGGCCATTATGAACCAAGGATATAATATCCAACGGGTAGCAAGTGTTTTTTGGGGCCATATCCTTGAGCTCTAAAAATAGTATTTCAGAAAAATTTAGAGGTTGTTGCTCAAGGATGGAGTACATTACCTGTTGCCACCGTGTGGACATTTGATCCCATGATGAAGTCTTGGGGGCAAGGCAGACATTTACCAGGTGAAAGATGAGACGTTCGGCATCCTGGAAATGTTTCTTCAATATGGTAGATGCACTCAGTTCACCCTGGTATCCATGCTGGGCAAATGATTGATCTATTGTGCCCTTTGGATAACGAGTTGGGAAAGTGGCATCATCCAGATTGAGGGTTTGGCGAAGAATGTCTGGAGTAATACCACTTTTTGACGATGGACAAACGATTAAAGAGACTCTGTGTCATTCTCCTCAGAGACAAGAGTGACATTTGTCCAGAATGGTTAAGAGATTCGGCATATATGGTGGGATTTAACAGAAAAGCCATTCTGTAAGGTCTGAACCATTAAATCAGTGGCGTTGTGAAACTTGGTCCAGTATGGCGATTTTGTGAGATGTGCGACACAGTTGTGTCGAGGTTTTAGTTGCATGGTCGCCATTGATGAAGAGAGGTTAGAGTTTTTTTTGAACGTTAGGTTTGAGAAGAGAAGAAAGTAAAAACTCTAAAGGTGGGATAAGGTATTTAAAGGGTAGGGTGAGAAAACGACTGAAGGTTTTGGTGTTAGTCATCAGTTGTTGAAACTACTGATGACGTGGTATTAACTTTCAGAGGTTTGGAATGACTGACCGTATTGGTGTGATCAGCAGTTGTTATAAAAACAACTGAAGACTTGGTTTTAACCGTCAGACGTTGAAATAGCTGAAGTCTCTGATTTAGTCATTAGTAGTTATAAAACTACTGAAGATTTAGTCATCAGTAGTTATAAAACTACTGAAGACAGTTTTGACTTCAGGTGGTGAAACAACTGAGGACTTGGTATTAGTCATCAGTAGTTGTGAAACTACTGAAGACTTGGTTTTACCATCAGTTGTTGTAAACAACTGAAGACTTGGTGTTAGTCATCAGTAGTTGTGAAACTACTGAAGACATGGTATTGCTTCAGTTGTTTAGAAGGAAACAGCAGTTGGGAAACTACTGAAGAGAAAGGCTCATTAGTAGTTGTCGTCAATTCATTGCTTTTCAGCTGTTTCAGTCTGACCTCCACTCTTACTCATTAGACTTAGATCTGAGTTTCAGACGTTTCATTGGTCATCAGTACTTATCTGCATTTTTGACATCAGTAGTTGTGGCTACAACAGCTGTTGTGACTACATCAGCTGTTGTAACTACATCAGCTGTTTCAACAAATAAAGTACTTGAGTACTGAGAAGTTACTTAAGCTTCAGTTTTTAAAAACTTCTGAGGGGAGGATAACTTCACTTATATATGACAATAATAACTAATGATCATCAGTACTTGTGAGCTGAGATCACCAGTAGTTGTCACTTATTCTAGCTGCAGCATACCAAGCCATAACACTAGGTTTTGGAAAGTTGTGCTATCCAAGGGCTTAGTGAAAATGTCTGCAAGCTCATCAGCACTAGGAACAAATTTTGGATCAATCAGAACTTTTCAATACAATCTCTAATAAAATGGTGTCTGATTTCAATATGTTTAGTCCTAGAGTGCTGGACAGGATTCTTGACAATGCAAAGAGCTGAAGAGCTGTCCATTAACAATGGGGTCTTAGTCTCTGTTATGCCATAATCCAATAATTGGTTTTGAAGCCAGAGTACCTGAGATGTACAGCTTGCAGCAGCAATGTACTCTGCTTCAGCAGTTTGTAGCAACTGAGGTCTGCTTCTTACTCTGCCAAGAAATCAAGCAGTTGCCTAAGAATTGGCATCCTCCAAAAGTGGACTTTCTTGTCAACTCACACCCTGCATAGTCACTGTCAGAAAAGCAACTAATTTACCAGAATGTCTAGTAGAATACCATAAACCTAGTGATGGAGTGCCTTGCAAATATCTAAAGATCCTCTTGACTGCAATCAAATGAGACTCCTTAGGTGCAACCTGAAATCTAGCACAAACATATGTAGCAAACATAATATCTGGTCTAGAAGCTGTTAAGTACATCAAGGACCCAATCATACATCTGTAAATGTTTCATCAACCACTTTACCTTTCTGATCTGTATCCAGTTGTGTGGTGTTGCACATGGGAGTAGAACATGGCTTACACTTTTGTAAATCAAACTTTTCCAAAAGATCTTTTGTGTATTTGGACTGATGAATGAAAATCCATCAGCCTTTTGTTTGATTTGCAAACCCAGAAAGAACTGTAATTCTCCCATGGCACTCATTTCAAACTTCTGTTTCATCAACTTTGTAAAGGCATCACACAACTATGGATCAGAGGATGCAAAAATAATATCATCTACATAATTTGAACAAGTAGATTATGCTGCCCAACTTTCTTAATAAATAAAGTCTTATCTATGGAGCCTCTAGTGAAATTATTTTCCAGAAGAAAGTTTGATAATGTCTCATACCAGGCTCTACGAGTTTGTTTCAACCCATAGAGAGCCTTATCAAGCTTATACACCCAATTAGGATGTTTATTGTCCTCAAAACCTGGTGGTTGACATACATAACCTCTTCTTTAATTTTCCCATACAAAAATGCACTTTTGACATCCATTTGAAAAAATTTAAGGTTGTGATAAGCAGCATAAGCTAAAAACAATCGAATTGCTTCCAGTCTGGCTACAGGGGCAAAGGTTTCATTATAATCAATACCTTCCTCTTGTGAAAACCCCTGTACAACTAGTCTGGCCTTGTTCTGAACAATAAGCCCATTTTCATCAATTTTGTTCCTAAACACCCATTTAGTGCCTGTTGCACACTTGCCTGGAGGTAGAGGAACCAGTTCCCACACTTGCTGTTTCTTGAACTGAAGAAGCTCAAGCTGCATGGCTTCAACCCATCCATTGTCCCTTAAAGCAATGTGATAGTTCTTTGGCTCTTGCTGACTAATGAGAGAGCATAGAAGCAAACATTTGACAATTGACTTCTTGTTGAAACGCCAGCATTGATATCACCAATGATTTGAGACATAGGGTGATTCTTCAGATCTTGGTACACAATAAGATCTGTGCAAGTTTGTAGCAGGCTCAGCAGCAACAGATGGTGATGGTGAAGCATTTCCTTGAAACCAATCAGTAGATGGTAATTCAAAGGAAGTTGAAGTTGTAGAAATCTTATCAGCATTTGTTGTGGATTGTGCTACTGAAGCTACAGGAATGTCAGGTCTAGCTGAATCAGGAGTTGATCACTAAACTTGAAAAGGTGATTACTGATATCATCATCCATCAGTAACACCAGATGGATGACTAGCTACAGAAGATGATGGATTCATATGATCTGCAACAGTAGGTGGTTACATATTGCAGAATGTCCAGATCAAACAACTCCACAGGGTTTTGTGGAATTGTATCCTTAGGGGATTCATTGAACTTCACATGCAAGGTTTCTTCAACTATCTTTGTCCGATAGTTGAATACTCTATAAGCCTTGCAAGTGGATGAACCCAACAAAATACCCTGCATCCACCTTAGAATCAAACTTTTGGAGTTGATCCTTTGTGTTGAGAATGTAACAGGGACACCCAAATGCTCTAAAGAATGAAATCAAAGGGGCTAAATGATGTAAAACTTCATAAGGAGTTCATCAACCTCTGATTTACTAAGGCTCTATTCTGTACATAGCAGGCTGTATTGACAGCTTCAGCCCAAAAGGTCAGTGGCAGACCAAAATCAGCCAACATGGACCTTGCAGCTTCAATGAGGGTCCTGTTCTTTCTCTCCACTACTCTATTTTGCTCTGGAGTCTTTGGGATGCTATACTGCCTCTTGATTCCTTTGACAAGTAAAACTCATCAAGAGTGTGGTTTCTGAATTCAGTACCATTGTCACTCCTCACACACATAACTTGTAGGAATATACTGCTTCTCAACGTGTAACACAAAGTTCATAATGGACTGAGCAGCCTCATCCTTTGAATGCAAGAAGAAGGTCCATACATATCTAGAGTAATCATCCACAATTACCAGACAGTATTTCTTCTTTGCCATACTCATTACCTTCACAGGACCAAAAAGATCCATGTGCAGTAGTTGTAAGCAGGCATTAACCAGTATCAAATAAGATAGTAGCAGGATGGTTATTTATGAGGAACGTACCATTAACCACATCAGGCTCCTTCCTGGCTAGCTTGGGGTCCATCACAAAGGCTCTCCCTTTTGGTTTTTTGGCTTAATGTCCTTGTCTCTCGCTAGCTTCGGGCATGTGTTCCTCCTGTGCCCCGATCCCCACATTCATAGCACTGCTTCCCCGGCTCATACTTACAGTCCTTGATTAGGTACCCAGGTTTCTTGCACCTAAAGCAGGGAATTGGGTTACATTCCCCTTGGTGATGTAGTTTGCACTTGTTACAAAATGGATTGGTGCCCAGATACAACTTCCTAGATTTCCCTCCATGATCATCACGCCTCAAATTTTCACCGGGCCTCTTGCTTGAGCTACTACTCCCACTGTCAAACCGCTTGGTATCAACCACCTCTTCTTCTCATCAACTTGCTTCTTTCCATCTTCAATCCATCCCCGCTCGGTCCAGCCTGCCCTAACCAAGTCATCGGTTATGCTACCGGAGAAATCAACCGCATCTTGCAAGGTCATAGGTTTCGATGATCAGACCATGCCCCTAACTCTAGGGTGGAGGCCCCAGATGAATGCGCTATCCCTTTCGACTCGGGGTTCACACAGGTGTGGCACCAGTCGGGATAGAGCAAGAAACCTGTTGATGTACTCGGTGTTATTCAGACCTGTCATCTCTAGGCTTAGGAATTCAGCCTCGAGCTTCTCTAATTGGTTGATGGGGCAGTACTTGTCGGTTATCAACTCCCTAAACTCAGACCATCTCATGCGGCCTGCAACATTTCTTCCTCGAGGTAGGATTATGGTTTTCCACCATTCAAGTGCCGGGCCCTTCAGAGACTGGGAGGCAAACCTTACCATGTGCTCAATTTTGCACTCATTGATGTCCAGTACAGCTTCCATCTCATCTAGCCACCTTAGTGATTCAATGGCACCCTTAGTTCCATGAAAATCTCTCGGTTTGCACACCATAAAAGTTTTGTAGGAACACCCGTTCCTCAGTTCTTCCATATCATTGTCGGCTTCTTATCTTGGTCTAGGCCCACCACTACGGGTTTCATGTTCCCGGTCTGCGTTAATTTGAGCGATGATCGTTGGGATGGCATTGGCTATTTGCTGAGCCACTAAGTTCGCAATCCTTTCGTCATCATTCGCACCTCTAGGTGCACCTTGTGGTGATCTCGGTGGAGTGGGTGGCGGAGGTTGGTCGCCCCATGTCCCCCCCTCGTTCGTGGAGCTTGGCGTCCCCTTCTTCCGATCCTCCGGCCCCGACACCGCCTCCACGATTAGCTGCGGTCCTTCCACCACGGGCCCTTGTCACCGGCGGCATTCTGGTTTCAATATTAACAACCATTTAGTATCTCAATATTTTAGCATCAGATATTACCATTCAATGCTATCTCTATAATTCATATATTTCAACTCAGAATATCTTTCATTCCTAATGAGCGATGCCTATGTACGTGTAAAGTTAGATATAAATAAATAAAAATATCTTGATGCCCGCATGCATCAAGAAATAGCTATACTATCACTAGTACCTGTGACTATCAATTGAAATATGTCATCGCATATTTCCCTGCATAAAATGGTTAGTTTATAACAGAGATTAATTCGAGCAAAACCATAAATAGTTCCAATGACACACATAACTAAAGTCCACAGTCTGCATAGCATAGTACCAAGTAGTATCAGAAATAACAAGTTGGAAGGTGCTTACACCACCATATTAATAATAAGTTTAGTCTCATGAAATAGAATACTAATAATGCTTCTCCATCCATGCTCATTTCCTCCAAAGCCACCTGAACCACCCGGTCTTCTCCTTTGCCTCTCCTCTTCGATCCTTTGGACGCCTTGAGTAGCCATTATTGCCTAAACCATGAGGACTATGAGTCCCGCTCCACCTGCTGTATTGAGATCTCATGGCGTCGGAGGACCCTGACAATGTCCTCCAGCTCCGCGTCACTAGCCCGACGGCTGGACTGCGCGTAGCGATCTCCAGGTAGTATGCTCGGGTCAGCATTTGAGCTGTTATGGGCAGGCATACAATGAGTGCTATGCCTCAGGGGATCGATCCCCAGGGGTACCGGGACCGGGCCACTAGCCGAGGGAGGAGGAGGAGGAGGCACCCGAAATGACATGGATGTTCCCGGTCGAACGATTTTGCAAGGGCGCGTAATAACCCTCGCACCTCTCCCACTATGGGGAATCGGTGGCTCGACCGGTATAAGGACCTGAGGGGAACGAGAACGGGTTCGGCTCCTCCACATGGGTGGCGACGTATCCTCACATGGATCCGTGTCATCCGAAGTAACCGAAACCCATCTTGGGTGATAATCCCCCATAGGTGGCTCCTCATACTGAGATGGACTCTCCGTTCTCCTCAACCTACCCACTGGGGCGGTCTCGTCAACAGGGAATGCAGGCGTCTCAAAAGTGGGTTGGCAAGGCTATAATAATAAATAGCAATAATAGTATAATAGTGCCAAGTATTGTGGTTATATAGTTTCTAGGTTTTGACCGTGTGTTTTTCAAATAATGGTTAGTCTTTATTATTATCTATTGTAACCGGATGAATTTTCCTAGAATTCATGCGTCCAGTAAGTTCATGGTTACGTTGATCAAGTGTAACCCTCAACTTACCTAACCACTCACTCTAGTCCATTTCATCGTCAGAAGGATAGTCCTAAGGTCTCGGGTTGTAGCCTAGGGTCCACTAAGGTATTCCTGATTTCCCTACAACCTTTGGCTCTGATACCAATCTGTCACACCCTGGGCCCAGGGAGGTGGGACGTCACAGACTGGCTTAGTATGGCAGCGGAAACAAACCATAATATGAGCACAACAAGGAAGGAAATACGTGGCATTACATCAAATACATGTCTCGGGGTACAAAGTTAACCCATTAAAAGATACATAGTTCAAATACCCAACGTATTCAAAAGATTTAATTGTTTAGCAAACATCCAAGAAAAGTCATTTCTTAAAATTAAGGCCAATGTAATGCCATCAAGGTCTCGGTTCTAAGTCCTTTACTTGAAGTCCTTTAGGTCTTCAAGTTATCCATGCTAGATACCTGAAACATGCTCAAAAGAAATTTTGGGTCAACATAATGTTGGTGAGTTCAGTGTTTAAAGTTCAAAAAGAATATGAGGTTTTTAAAGACTGCACTTAAAAGAATTAGTTCACTTTTATTATCAACATGATAGTATAGCGGTTGTGGAGGTCACAATCAACCCTGCACTCAGCCCTGACTAGCCTCTTCAAGAGTAAAGTGTTGTCGGTTAACATTAGAGGATAGCTGAGCCTCGTATAGGTGCACCCTACCTGCTGAGGGGTACATGTTAGGATCAGTGATCAATGTTTGATTGATTGAAGAGTATTGCAGCGGAATTCAAACAATGAATTAGTCGATTCACAAGAACAAAACGATATTCAATAAAGAACAAAGACGGTTATAGAGAGAGAGAATATCTGCAAATATATTTCATTCAATATTCGCTTTCGTGGTAACAGAATGTCACAATACAATTAGGTCGACACCTCTTATATAAAGAGATGTGACGTCTGCTGATGTCACTTGATAGTGACATCTAACAGACTTATTACAACTGAAACAGAACTACTGAAGATGTCAAAAAACTGACATCTTCTTACAAAAAGTTCTAAGTGTTATCAGTTGTTATAACTACTGAAATATAAACTACTGAAAAACTAAACGACTGAAGAACAAGCTCTTCAGTCGTTTTACAAAACTATGAAACTAGAATATAAAAACTACTGATATCACAACTACTGAAGAAGTACTCTTCAGCAGTTGTGACAAATACTAAGGCTTCAGTACTTGATCTTCAGACTTTGACTTCAGATGTTTCATCAGCTGAAGTAGATATCATCAGCTGATGTCTTTAGTCTTTGTCTTCAGACTTTGTACATCAGTTGTTGATCTTCAGCCCTTGTAAACTCTTCAGCTGGTTACTTCAGTACTTTGGTCTTTCAGGTTCAGCACTTGTATCTTCAGCTGTTCAGCTTCAGTACTTGTGTTCTTCAGCTGTTGTACTTCAGCACTTTAGTTCTTCAACTGTTGAAGTCTTCAGCACTGATCTTCAGCTGTTGAAGTCTTCAGCACTTGTCAAATGTGATGAAGCTTTCAGTAGTTGTTGTGATACTATGTGGGACTTAGAGGTTTTTGATCTTGGCTCATTGGTTCTTTTGGTCAAACAAATCCCCTGAACCAATGCAGCCAAAACCTCTAATTTATTTATTATCCCACTTATTGTTGGCAAAATGTTAGTCTTTTTCCTTCTTGATCAGTAGAGAAGATGACCCATGTAAGCTCCGGCCTGGGAAGAAATCTCAGATATTTGTTTGGCAAGGTATGAATGGGAACTCTGTTTTGGGGAACTGGACACAGAGGTTGTTATCCCATTCATGAGATTTACTTCCCCATAATGAGTCTGTATGACTCTCGAACATAGGCCTCAAGGAGAACAACTTGTTCCTCCTTGGAGAGTTCTTCTACTCCTCCTTCGAAGAAGAACTCTGGACATAGTACTCAGATAAGTACTTCATGGTCTTGCCATTTTTAAGCTCCACTGTAGTTACCTCCCTATAGACAAATTCATCAGGATGGGTGCCTTCAAGGAGTAACTGGAGCTCATTCTTCTGGATGTCTTCAAGCTTTTATATAACAACCCCTTTTGATCATCTTGTTTTCCAATAAAGCTTGAGGGGTCATCTTTGCTTGATGAGCTTTCTTGAATTCATCAATGATTTCCCAAGGTGTGACTACAATGGCCAACATGATGGTAGAATCTATTGTTTTTCTAACCTGGCCATTGTATCTGTGTGGAATAGTTCTTTTATGGATTCTAGAACTCACCCTGGGTCTGGCCATACTCTCACTCTCTCCTTCTGATACTGAAAAGTGTGCCTGAGAGTGTACAGCCTCTGAGCATGCCCTTTCATGGCTTGAATAGATGATGACTGAGGAAATTCCTTGTCAACCATCTTCAGTAGTTGCTCATCGTGCTGTTTCTGATGTTCTTCATCTTCTATCTTGACTCTGACCATTTCCCTTTGAGAGTCAGGTGTGATCATGGGTTGACTTCTGGTTTGGTAGCTTTAGAACAGCAGAGAGTGGCAGACTATCATCTTCATCCTCTTCTTCTTCTTCTTTCCATCCTCAGCACCCTTCTCCTCCTTCTAGGTGCATCACTGGATGATGGTTGGGTTGTAAAGGAATTGGTTTTGAAGAAAGAAGAGAGGAGTTTGGTGTTTGGGCTTAGAGATTGGTTTGGAGATTTGAGGGGTAGGCAGTGTTTGAGTGGGTGGAAGGGAAGGTTGATCCAGCATCTTTGTAGTAAGTTTCACCTTTGTAAGTTTAGCCATTTCCAACCTTTTACCAGCCCCAGCCTCATCAAGGGCTTCAACAATAATCCCCTTGTGGAATTGCTCAGACAGACAGATCTGGTGGCTATAGCCAGAATACTGTCCCTGGTCCACGCGCGAATCTCCATTAACGATCTTCCTAAGTATTTTGCAATGAAGCGGATCATTATCTCCAATCTCTCTTTTTCAAGAGCATCATACCAAACCCATCGGGTTTGAATCTCTTGCACTTCCAACCTTCTGATCTCACTATCCAATGTGGCTGTATCAAACCCTTGCCTGAAGAGTTGTTCAATTATTTTATCCATGGATCGGCTGTGTGTAGTGTCAGCTTCTTTTACCAGCTCTTCCAAGGATTTGTCTTCTGTAGGTTGATCCTCAGCACTTTTCTTGCGCTTGTAAGTGAGCAGTGGTTGCTTTTCTTTCTCCTCCTCTTGGGCTTGCTTCTCTTCCTTCTTTTCTCTGTTCTTTTCCTCTTCTTTTCTTTCAATGCAGTACTCTCCCCCTTTTTGGATGCATTGGAGGAAGGGGTTTGTACCGCAGAAAGTGTCTTGTGCACAGCAGTATCAATCAATGGTTGTAAAGTTAAGGAAAGCCTCTCATCAATGGCTTTAGTCACAATATCAGTGATTATGGTGTGATGAGAGGGAGGGAATCTTGAAGTACAGCACCTATTTCTTAGGAGGGTTCTGTTCCTGAGAAATAGGCCCGAAGCAGAGGCAGGTGGTTGAGTTTGGAGTGGCTCAGTGTTTGGGGAACCTTCAACTGAAGGTGCCATCTGTGGGTTGGTGGAGGCAGATGGTCTTCTCCTTGTGGAAGTTGGTCAAGTAGGTTTTGAAGCCTACTGACTTTCTCTTCAAGGATTGTGTTCTGGGCAAGAACATCGTAGAAAAAGCCCAGGTCATCATCAGCCGAAGCTGAATCATCTGACCTCCTGCTTGGAGCAGGATTTACATGCACTGGGTGTAGACCAGTTGTTGCATGTGCCCCTTTGCTTGGTACTGGGGACTTCCAGCCTCAGGACAATGTCCATCATCAGCTGTTGCCTCTAGTGAGGTCTTAGCCATGTTACCAGCCTCATTCTGATCATGTGCTGATTCAGAAGAGGTGGCAGCCTCACTAGATATTCTAAGCTCCTTATCTACACCAGGAGATAGAAGTCGGTAAACCCCTGTGTTGTGGGTTCTCAATTGCATTGTGTTCCTCCCCCTCAATTGTAAAGGTGTTCCCAGTAGTAAGTGGTTTCTAGGGAGGGGGTGAGGAGTGCAGTTGAGAGTCAGCACTGTGCAACACTATTAAAGTTGGGCTGTGAGGGGCGGTTGGATGGGGTGAAGGGATAGAAGCAGTGTGCACCTGGGGAGGTTGGTGCTTTTCAATGGCAATCTCCTCAAGTGAGGAAGATCCCAGATATGTAGGTACCCCTTGTGTGGTTGCTGCAGGCTCCTGTTGAGAGGAAGCCTGAGCGGTATGGCTGGAAGAGTCTTGTATCCACTAGGGGGTTTGGACTAGTGGATATATCCTGCGTTTGTGTTGCAGGGGCATCCTCAGGGGACTCAATTCCCTGAGTAGCCGTTTGGTTTCTTTTTGGTGGGTTTGGTGGGGACTTTTGATTTGGAGGTGGTGGCTGTGGGTTCCAGCTGCGTGGGTTTGCGCAGCTTGGCAGCCAATTGGAGTGTCTGGTCAGAGTTGTGCCGGGAGTATACTTCCGGCAGAACAGCCGTAGCAGGGACTCCCAAGCCAACAAGTCCCTCAGCATTAAGCTGGTTTGTAATGATGGCCATTAAGAACCGTGGATATAGTATCCAACGGTTAGCAGTTAGTTTTTGAGCCATATCCTTGAGCTCTGAAAATATTATTTCTGAAAAGTTTAAAGGTTGTTGCTCAAGAATAGAATACATTACCTACTGCCACTTGTCGACATTTGATCCCAAGACGAAGTCTTAGGAGCCAAACATACATTCACCATGCAAAAAATTAGGCGTTCGGCGTCATGGAAGTGTTCATGATAGTGGAGGCACTGAGATTGCCTTGATATCCATGTTGGGCAAAGGATAGATCTGTGGTGCCCTTGGGATATCCAGCAGGAGAAATAGCATCATCCAGATGAAGAATTTGGCGGATTATTGCAGGAGTGATGACCACTTCTTTGTTGTTGACAACCGACTGGGAGATGGTGTGTTGTTCTCCCCAGTGGTAATAGTAACGTTCATCCAAACTGTTGGAGAGATTCGGCATGTAGAATGGAATTCAAAAGAAATGCCGTTTTGTATTGGGACTGAACCATAAGATCGATAGCAGTATCGAACTTAGCCCAGACAGGCGATTTAGTAAGGTAGGCAACACAGTTGTGTCGCGGTTTAATTTGCATGGACGCCATTGAGAAGAGAGAAGTTTGGGAGGGACGTTAGGTTGGAAGATGAAGCATTGAAGGATTAGGTCAGGGATATTTATAGGGTACGAGTAAGAAAACGACTAAAGGATGTGGTGTTAGTCATCAGTAGTTTTAAACGACTGTTGACATGGTATTATCCTGTCAGATGTTGAAACAGCTGAAGTCGTGGTGTTAGGCATCAGAAGTTAGAAAACTACTAAAGACCGTG